>NJDC01000950.1:90852-108025 GCA_002245475.1 Calephelis virginiensis
GGTAAGGCGGTGAATCCCTACCCGGGCAAGTTGCTGCATAGCACTCTACCACGAGTGGTCTTGATTCAAATTATTTATTTACTGTCACCTTAGGTATTGAAGTAGATTACAAACTAATTGAAACAGCCTTAGTAAAACCTAGGTGAGAGTCTGGTGCCTTATGTAGGTAATGACCTGAGTCTCAAGCGCCCCCTCCGCGGATTTTCATATACAGTTACATTAGTAGGTACATTACATAAGTAACACTAACACACTAGTAGAATAAGCTACCAAAAGGAGAAAATAAAAACTATACCTATGTTATCCTTACACTATGTGTGTGTGTGTGTGTGTGTCTGCGTGTGTGTCTGTCTGTGTGTGTGAGTGTGCGTGTGTGTGAGTGTGCGTGCGTGCGTGTGTGTGTGTGTGTGTGTGTGTGTGTGTGTGTGTGTGTGTGATGAGTTGACCGGGGGTTAATCTGTGTATTTAAGTGTCATTAAATTGATGATATTAATTAGAAAAATCTTATAACTTTAGTGCTTAGCTGGATATATATCTATTTGAGACAGCAAAAAGAAACAAAAACATTCAGTACAGTTCATGAATGAAATTATTTTTTGCATTGTAAAAGATTTACTGTTTCTTCATAAGATAAAGATTTCAGGTATCTGTTTACCGTCAGTTTGCAGTTACGGTAATTGAGTTGATATATACACAACTTTATATTAAGTCGGTTATAAAGTAATGGTCCTAATTAATCGAAAAAGTTATGGGCTTTGAACGTGTCAAATAATTGGGTGGATGCGATATTACCCTTACGTCGTTTGTTATTTAAAAGTTCCGGGTCATAGTCTAGCTCCGAATGTTTTCGTAAAACTTCAGGTTGATGAGAAGAAAGGAGACAAATGGAGTGGTCGATTACATTGTTAGGACGACTGATACTGTTTATAACTTTCCATAGTTTTTTCTTATCATTTTTCACATTTTCTATTTCCTGGCACTCATAGTCCTTTTTTACCTTTTTTATTAGGGAATTGCAGAAATTACGGTAACGTTTGTAAATAACTCTGTGCTCTATGTTTTTGGGATCAGTTTTCAACTTTTTGTATAACTTATCACGATGCCTGGAACATTTCAAAAGGCCAGTAGTCATCCATGGTTTTGTGAAACGTTTTCTATTGGAGTTTCTTATCTCTTCGGTGCTTTCTTTGATAGCATTAGTTATACAAAATGTCAAAACCTCTGTTGTCCTCTGTCCTCTAGGTTAAGAATATTGTGGAAGTTTATAGTTTGCATGAAATTATCTAATTGTTTATAGTTGATGCCGTAGCTTTTATTAGACGGATGCACTTTAACAGCAGAATATACTATGCTAGCCGTTACAGTTTCGTGGTCTGTGACTGTACTTCTACTTACTACTTATATCCAGTTTAGACTTCGATCATAATATGGTCTAGGCATGTGCGGCCGCGAGTGGGTAAAGTAGTTCCAGGAAGAATTGAATGGCTAGCCAAGACATTTAAATATTCATTAGAGCGCCTGTCAGATGTGTTTGGTGAGATGTCTATATTGATGTCGCCACAAAGAAATATATTTTTAAAGGAATTTAATTTTGATAGAAGTAGGTCTAAAGAACTAAGGAAATTGCTGGTGTTGGATAGCTGGGAGGGCGGTACAAAGCGATTATACAAGTATTATTGTTTATTTTTACTAAAAGACAATTCGAGTCACTAATAGATGGTTCTTCCCACGCAATCTTTATACTTTTTTGATAATAAACTACTACTCCCTCATTCTACGTTTTGTCGATTGTTGTAGATATAAAGTCGTACCCGTCTAGCATAGGTATATACTTAGCTGTAGGGAGCCAGCATTCTGACAAAACTATTACATCCCAAGAAGTCTCAGAGAGGTGAAGTAGGGTTATAAAATTATCTAGATTACAATTAATACTACGAATATTTTGTGTGATGATATAGTGTTTTATTATTATCGATGTACTGTTTTATTTCAATATTGCAAGTTATCTGTTCAGCTACTTGTACAGAATCCAGACCTAAACTAATTTGTTCAATGTCGTGCATTTACTATGTAACTAGCTATTAAGAACATTCTTAGCAAGTCATGGCTGCGACATGACTTGCTTTTTAAAAATGTAGAATTTTAAGTCTGGTGGTTGTATTGCAGGCTGAACAGAATAATTGTAGCATAATGTATTGAAGGTACAGAAGAGGTCAGAGTGGTTTTCGTACTTAGTATGATCGCCCAGTTGTGATTGTTTATGTAAGTGTTTTATGTTTAGTAAATGTATGTCGTTCTTAGTGAGTGGATTGTAATGTGAGTAAATATAATTTGTGTATTGTAAAGAAGTAACTAACTTACAATTGTAATCTTCAGCGTATAATGATGGATATAATACAATATATGAGAGTGATAGGAATTGGTGATGGAAGGAAGGATTGTAAGCTGTAATAATTAAATTTTGTACTTCAAACCTTTACATGTATATAATAAAAAATGTTGTAGTGAGTAGGGAGTTTATTGTAAAAAATATTGTAACTTAACTTATTTAATTTAAGATAATAACAAAAGGATTTAGCTAAAATAAACAGTAACATTATCACAAGTAGTCACAATGTAATATTTTGTAACTCTTTTTCTTCGTTTACACGAGAGGAATTCCCACCTTCTTCCTTTTTGACGTAGACAGTCCTATTGAAGGTCCATGCTGCATACAATTTTTTATTTTTCACTAATTCACGTGCCGCGTAAAATAGTTGCCTGGTTTTTATTGGTAAATATCCGGAAATAAAGAGTTGTTGCGGGGGTCCCGGTATTTGCAAGTCACTAGATTGCAATGCCGTTTCTTTCATTGCGCGCTTGTTTTTATTAAAATTTCGAAGCGCCTAATCGTAGCCTCCTTACGAATGGCTGTAGTGAATTCAACAACAACGGCACCTGATTTTCTTCTATAAATTTCTTTTATTTCTTGCTCCTGGATGAGTGAAGTAAGTCCTATAATCGTAGCTAACTTTTGAATAATGCCTATCATGTCGATGTCGTTTTGTTTTTCCAATTTAGGCAAATTTCTTATTTCGATTGAACTAGAGCACAATTTCTTCTCTTGTATGTGAAGGTTTCTTTCCAGGTCACAGATACGCTGCTGGTAGTCCTCATTCTCCTGTTTGAGTTTCCGGATTTCTTGATGTAGTTCTTCGTTTGTTTGCTTAATGACGTGACCGAATTTTTTATTTCTAGGTTTTGCGAAATAATTGTCAATAAGGTATTGTTAAGCAGTTCGAACTTTTGGTCTTTTTGATCTTTCATTTCCGCAAATAAGGTTTTTATCATAAATATAGATAATGAAGAGTGATCAAGTTGTTCGAACGAGCGTTTCTGTCTTTTATTGTTATTAAAATATTTGTCTTCGGTGTGTTCTTTGTTGGATATGTCCAAGGCTGAGTCTGAATTATAGTGCATAGAGGAATTTGGTAAATTTATTTGCCATTGCGTGTTTTCTGGTGGAGTTCGTTGTAAGGACATATTTGAGTCTTAAGCTGTTAGGCCAAAAAGTTCCGACGGCAAGTGACAAAATACTGGGGGCGGGTCGTTAATAATTAGCGAGTACAGAGGTATGTGTGTAAATTAACTAAAGTATAGCTGTCTCGACCGCGATCTTGCTTTCACTTCCTTTGCATATGCGCATCGACGCCCTTAGGGCGGGGTCACTGTAGAATAGACAAGGGTAGGTAACTCATGCGAATATAGGTATCACAGCTTCGGTTTCGCTTGCACCGCGCGCTTCTGCACTGGTATAACTTATGCACTTCTGGTAACTAGTCTAATTTAATATAATTTACTATTTATTTTAAAAACGATAAAAGTGGGAATATTTGTGACACACACGTCTGTGTACTGCGAGATCCGCGGCGGAAGGGCACAATGATAATGATAAGACACAACAGTGGCCTATGGACACCATAGATGTTGTGTGCGCCGCAAGCCTGTGGGTATTAGCAGGCCACCGCCACTCGGCCGTACTTACAGCGATAAATACCTACAAATTCGCGTGGAGCTGCATCCACTCTGACAGTGAGTGTCGCCGCTTACGCGTAGAGCTCACGCGTGTGTTTAATAAAAGTTTTATAATACGTTTAAAATAAAATAGAATGGCTGGTTTAAAGCATTGCTCATTTGACGGATATTTGTCAAAAAAAAGGACGAGGGACAATAAGTTAAATTAAAAAAAAATGTTGAATATTCTTTGCTAACTATACCACCCGCAAAACTTAAAATTTCCTGCAATTACGAGTGATTCAAATCGCAGACTACTAATTAGTTATCATTATCTGTGTATTGTACCTATAACATTAGTCACGACTAATTTGTAAATTAAATGAAAAAGAGTTGGTAACTATGTACTTCAAAACTTATTTTTATTTCGACGAGTAAATATCTACCTACTTATGTATTTTAGATTATCGTGTTGTTCACAATTAAAAGTAGCCTAAAGTACTTTAGTACCTACTTATTATACTGTGCCTAAAAACTAAAGGTTTGTTTTTTTTTTTTTTTATCATGTTATGGGAGACTATCATATTTATTGCAATATATTCTATCTACCTAATTGACTAAGTAATCATACGCAATAAACGTAAGATACAATAAGTGGTCAAGTAGGTACGTAGATAGACGATAGATTTTATAATAGTAGATAGCAGCGCTGCCGCGAGCCAACGACCCTAACACCATAGGTATCGCATCACTCTACGCTAGATAGCGACAGAGTTATGCGTTAAAAGAGAGCGGGAATACTTAGGTGAATATCTTGTGTGGTACGGAGCGCTTGTACGAGCTGAATTGAACTTTATTACTTAGTTAGAAAGAGTCGCTATTTGTATGAATTGTTATAAAGAAGTGATGGTTCTGTACGATAGTATTTATTATTCTGTGGTGTTAGGCCTAATGTGTAAGTCTACAGGCTACCCTACTTTCCGGATCGATACATGACACAGTCGTTAGGGCCGCAGGAATAGGTATGAACCTACCCGGGTAGGTTGCTGCACAGCACTCTACCATCAGTGATTTTGTCGGCAATGACCTGTATTACCTATGCTCTCTTTTTATAAGAGGCCAATCAGGAAGACAAGGGGATTATTCTACACAGAAAGCTCTGACTAAATGGAAAAAAATAAGTAAATAAAGATAAGACTTGGTTTTCGGAAAAGACAGAAATAATCAATATATACAAAACATAAATGAGACATTCTACAGTTCCTTTCAACAAACCTGAGAGCTGGACTGTGAGATTCTGCCAACAACCCAATACTGAAGCGGCGTAGCCATTCCAGCCAATCGTCTTTTGACACTCGACTACTTACAGTCCAAGCTATTTTGAGGCTATGTGCATTTACATACAACCTTCGGATGGAATTTGAAGGATCACAAGGAACAATTCGAGCCTAAAACAATAATACCAGTAAGCAACTTATGGCAGAATATCAGCAGTAAAGAATAAATTGTGATTTTTTACCTCTTGATTATTGTTTCTTGGTTTACATCGTGTACTTTGAAGAAAATCGTCAACAGCTAAATTAGAACTTGATTGTAATTTTGACAGTAACAGCTCGTAGTTTGCATGCTGTATTTTATGCTTTACAATAACCTTTTGAACCATTGGGATAAAATCATTATATTTTCGTCCCAGTTGGACAATCAAGGCACATAGGGTATCCATAGCTGTATTTCGCAAGGCGAAACATGTATCCATACTCCGAACAAGGGGATGAATAATTCGAGACACTAATTCACTGTAATTTAGAGAATCAGATAGATAATCTACAGTCTCTATTGCAACTTTAGCTACAGGAATTGGGCAATCTGACGCATCAAAAAGTTTTACTATAGATGGAATGACTAAATGCATATAATCGTCCAGATTATCTTCAAATTTTTGTAAGGCTAATAATAATGTTTCAGTAACAACACGGTCTTTGCTGGTGTCATGAGCTAAAACTCTTAAAATCTGAGGCATTAATTGAGGTAAATATACTTTGAACTCTGATCCAAGTGCCACGGCAATATTTTCTACAAGTAATATTAAAGTTGGTTGTAAGGGACTATTTGGTGTCCAAAACTCTTTAATCAAGTCAAAAATTTTATCCAAATAATTTCGGATGTGTTGTTTTACTATTGCTATAAGTTTTGCTAATTGAGTGAATAAAAATTCACGGAAAGTATTACTATCTGTTGCTCGAGCTACATATAAAAGACTTGGTGTGACACGAGATATATAGGGAACACATTTCATACCAAGGGACTGGAAGATGAAAGTCACTGCTTGAACTACACTAGTATGGTGTTGTTGAAGGGTAGGATCTCGTAAAATACGCATGAGCGTCGATATTACAATTGCAGGATAATATTCATCAAGAACAGGAGACGACATATTTACTAGCATTTCACTTGTTGTCATTTCAAAATTATTTTCTTCAGATTTGCTGTCAGCCATTGGGACTAAGCTTGAGTCAGGTTGACCATTTTTTAATCCTTTTGTTAGTTTATGTTTATAAGGATCTAAAGCTCCTAGTAATCCTAGAATTCGTATAGTTTCTCTTCTATCTTTTGGTTGTTGTTCTGTTTTCAAAAAATTTAACAGAACATCCATTAAATTGGGATATTCGGCATAAGGTGCCACTACGTATCCTGTAGCGCTAATCAATTGACCAAATGCCCATAATGCTATACTTCTTTTGTCAGTAGCACTAGCATCTGAAAGTAATTCTAAAAGTATAGATAATAGTTCAGGGAGGCATTTTAACAAACCACTGTTATCACCATGTACATCAGCTAAGTTTCCAACTGCTTTAAGAACACTTATAACAACACCAGGGTTTAAATCTGGCTCTTTCAATTTGGGAACAAGAACATTAAGAATAGTTTCCATATACGGCTTTACCAGTTTTGGAGCATGTTGTATAAGATTGTCCAACATTCTAGCAGCTTGTTCTTTGTTACGACTCATTCCAGAGTGTTCTAGTTCTGTTAAAAATTGTATGAGAATTTTTCGTAGTCCTGGCATAACATAAGCTGGATTAACGGTACTTAGTCTTCCAATTGTACAAATAGCCAATTCTCGTATCTCCAAATGTTCATCATTCATAGCAATAAAAAGAAAGCTTAAGTTTTCAATTTGCGCTAAGTGTGTATTAAAAACTGCAGTAAAAGATTTCAGGACCCAATATCTAACCTCATAATCAGGATCTGTAACCGACACAATCAACATTTTGCCAACAACTTCTGCAGTTAACATAGTGAGGGTTCTAGATGGTGTATGTTTTGTCCTCTCAGCTGCATCTGCCAAAAGTTTAGCTGCAGTTTTGACAGCTTCCACTCTGACTTCTTGTTGTTCACTTTGTAAGAAATGTTCAGAACAACGCTTTACAAATGTTAGCAAACTGTTTTGAGTTTCAAAATGAAAAGTACCAAGAGTTCTCAAGGCTAATACTATAATAGAAGAATCTTGTGTCTCTATACCAAGACTCATGTTACTCATTTGCTGTTCTAAATTTCTAGGCACACCTGGATGTAGGAAAGGCTTATTTCTTAACACTAGTGATAGCATATTAAGAAGTCCATCTGATATTTCTTGTTTCAGTGATGGAAGATTTTGACTAAGTTCTTTGAGACAAACTGTCAAGGATGCGCTCAGGCCTGTTGCAAACATAGCATCAAGTAACTCCTTGATGTCACTAACCACAAGTTCCTTAACTGCACTACTAAGTAGAGTAATGCAAGCAAATATTGATGGGTCTATGGTCATTCGTTTTTTACTCTGAAAATCTCTAACAGGCAAAGCTTGTTTAATAACATCTAAAATTTTTGGTATATAGGTTTTAATTTCCCCTTCTATTGCAGCTGCCAATAAGCCAAGTGTAGTGAATGCCATGTTTCTATCCTTTTCTCTGCTCCTTATTGACATTAATAAGTAATGCATTGTTATATTAAGATATTTTTTCAAAAATAATTCCTTATGGAAAGCAGCTAATCTTGGTATTATGATCAAAATTATTTGTGGAACTCCCTGTGTTTTGAGGTGACGTTGTGACATCACATCTGGAATGAAATATGTAAATTAATTTAAATGATAATTAAACTGCTATTGGGTTATAAAAAAATAAATATCTTTAAAATTTAGTAATGGAAAAATATCTTAAAACTAAAAATATTTATTGTGGTTACTAGGATCTGTTACTGTTTAGAAGGTCTATGCTAAAATTATATATAATAGCCAAACTTATGTTTGTTTGAAACACCTGTAAGCAATTATTGATATGACTAATTTTATAGATATGTATATCAAATTAATTTAAAAACAACATTAATTACCTTTACAAATTCTTTCAAATTTTTCATTCAACAATTTCTTACAAACTTCGGATTCATATATAGGAACTGGAGGAACATTCTCAGTTTTAAACCCATCGCTTAAATAGCCTCGTTTTACACAAGCACTATGGAACTTAGAACTTATAAAAATTATGTCATCTGACACCGCTATATTTTGTTCTGTATCCAAACTGCGCATATGATATACATATTTTTTTTCCCAATAAATATTGGAACATCTCAGCAATTCATTCAGTATCAGCAGTCCTCCGTGGACTCTGTCTTCTCTTGTAATACCCTTTTCTTTAACAGGAACATCATCAAATGAATTCATAGCTTCTTCGTAACATTGCATGTACCATTGAGGTTTTGGTGTTGATTGCTTAGCAGTTTCTCTTTGAGCTGTAACCACAAAACCTGCTCGGAGAGCCTTTGCAGCAGCTTCTCTTATTTGTTGCTTAGGATCCTTTAATGCTATAAGAATGTGATCAAAAAAGCCTGAAACTTGTTGATAAAAATAAGTTGGCATAGCAATAGCCAGTTCTTTCAATAACAACACAGCAGAGTGGCGCCTTCCCTCATTTCTTTCCTCTGACAACAATTCAAATGCTCTTTTAACTTCAAATTCTACATATTCGGCTCTTTTAACTCCAGATACAGTAGCAAGACGACCTACTGTTTTAGCAGCCAGTTCCATTACACCTACATCTGATGAGGGTAACAAGTTTCTAAGATAATTAGCAAACCTTGTGATTCTTGTCTTCGTAGTATCACAGTCACCTCCAATAAGGCACACTAAAATAAAATATTTTCATGACTATGTGAATTAATATTATGCAAATAATTAACAAGTTATCCAATTCTAAATATAATTTCTTTATTAACAAACATAGACTAAAGTAAGAGTAAAGTTAAGTTATATTAACTTCTCGAGCGCCCGAGCACCGCTCTACGGTGTATTGTTTTACTCCCGATAAGCGCCCGGCCGCCGTTAAACGGTGGTCACGCAAGTTGTTCCAAAAAATATTAAAATGAAGCCTGTGAACAATGTTTGTCTCTTTCCAATGTATAAAATATTGATGCTAATGAAACAAATAACAGATCTATGTTAAACACATGTATATATTAGACGTTTGTTTATTCAAAAAGTCGAGTACACTTTGAAGTGGGTTATGTCATATTGGTCTCGGCTGTTAGTTCACTTTGTTGCGTGATTTTATCGTGTTATAGTTTAGCTATTGCGAAAAGAAACTTTTTGGTAAGTAGCTAATGTTATTCATAATAAATGGTAAGATAATTTTTATTATAATTTTGCTACACAGAACTTGTTAGACAATATTTAGATTGTTGTGTTTTATTGGTAGAGAATATTATTAACTATATTGTGTGATAAATGGAGAAATTGTTAGTATTTAATTAAATCTGAAAAATAAATAAAATAACGATGTGTTTAACCTCAAACCGTTATACGGTGGCGGGACGCCCCGAATTTTAATATTAAAATGGCGGCGAAATATAAATATACCAATGAACACAGCAGTCGTGGAGACTCCTAAAATACTTGAATCTTTTATCGACTCGATATTCCCACGAAAATGTTGGATAGAACACCGTCTACACTCAACGCGTCAAGTACTACTACACTTTTTAATTTTTGTTTTCTTTGATTGATTTGTTTTTGTTTATTTTATTAATATTTTCTATAAGTATACACAAAAATATTTTTGAAAGAAAAAAAAGTTACTATTTAATGTAAGTGAAACCTAAAAATTTAAAATAAAAATAAACTTATCAGTGAATTTCGTATAATATACACATTTAAAAATAAAAAAAATGTACGAAAAAAGACAACACCATATATTGTTTGTTCCTATTTCTCAGTGCAGCTCGAAATTTCATCAATAGTTATGATTGATTTTAATAACTCTAGCAAAATAGTAGAAATAATAGTCTGGCTTTAATGGTTCCATATTTTTTGTAAATTTTGAAAAGTGAATCCACTTGTGGAAGTAAAGAATGGTTTATTTTTACAGCATCAGCTTTGGTAGTGGTATTTTTGTCTGTTTTTTCTTCTTACCCTAAGATTTTTAAAGATTGTACTACTTTTATTATATGTTTTGTTTTAAATAATAACAAGTATTATTTTTGACATCAGACATACCAAAAGATATAGAATAAATATGGATAATTATGCCCAAAAAAGGATTTGAACATGGCTTTCAAAGATATTTTTGCTTTTAGGACTTCACTTTCAAATCGATTTCCTTTGACAAATTGATTGACAATGTGATTTTATATATATTTGTATTAATAAAATGACTAATTAGTAATATTACTACACCTTTTGTTGTGCCAATAACACCTCATATTAGTGATTATATGCGTTTTTCTACAGTAACATACGCAAATTAACACAATTCTGTGATTAGACCTTTTGAATAACCTCTATTTAAACACAAACTTTGTTTATTCTATATACTAAATAAAGAAAATTTTATAAAGATTCTGAATATATACATATTGGCTAGTACTTTCATACATATTTACGTCTAAATCCGCATTTAAACGCTTACTACAAACGTCCGTACGTTAAATTTACCTCGGGCGCTTAACGATGTTCTGACATTTGACGCCTGGGCGCTCGAGAGGTTAAGATAATTTATATATTATAATATTATAGCCATGTCATATGTATGTCACTGTAATGTCTTTATCACCAGGTTGAAACTTGGAGTACTTTAATCCATGTTTATTATTAAGAAAGAAACCATTATTGTTTGAGCAAAATGATGTGTAATAGATATATGAGTCGATTAGAATCAAAACCGGCAATCTGTATATGGACGCCATATACAGATTGCCGGTTTTGATTCTTATCGACTCATATATGTAACACACAGTTACCACAATCCAGAAAATACATTACACTCTTTAACACTTGGTTAAATCACAAAAATTACTTTAATAGAATTTTGCTTGGAGATAAATAAAAATCAAGAGTTTAATAAAGGTTACTTTTTATCCTCATAGCACAATTATTTTAACATTATCCTTAAATTTTCTTTGGTAACTGATTTCCTAGGTAATAGGTAATGGTAGGACGACTGTTTAGGTGAATAAACTTGGGTATATTTCATCTCTTAAAACATTTTTATCAATGCAACTTTAAATAAAAAAAGAGGTTTCGTTAAAAGTTCTAGTACCATTATTAAATGATGCTGATATATGCACTCTTACTTGATAGATTTTGATAAAATATACCACAGATTTAAGTTGAACCATAACACAAAAACAGTGTAAATCAAATTAAAATTTGGTCAATGTAGATTTCCCATTAAGCTTAGATAAAACTAGGTAATATACTATTTTATGTTTAGATTTAATAGACATTTTTAATACATTATCTTCAATTTACCCCCACAGTTCTGAACTATTCATATTAGTCATATAGTCTTTATAAATTTAAGCCTTCGTCTACGGCTTTTCATAGTGAGTGTGACTATAAAAACGCTTCCTAATTATAACAAAGTACATACGAACCTATAGCGAGAACAGCACCCTTATTCTCATGGACATCATTACTTGAAATCATCTTGAATATGTGATGATTGATTTCATCAAGAAATTGCGTAAGTTCTTCTTGAGGTACTTCTCGTAGCTCGGTTTTAGCATAATGATAGAGTTCTTTTGCAGTTTTAGTTTGGACATCCACATTTCGGGATTTTAACCCAGATATAAAGACATTAGCTTGGTTAGACATGGTTTCAAAACACGTACTTTTTTTTAAAAGTAACACACATTATACATGTTTTATTGATTTACAAGTAATGCTACCGGCCAGGATATTGAGTACGTATATTATGGGTATTACGTATTTAAATTAGAAATAAATAGGTAAACACAACTCGGTCACAAACCGAAAATGTCAAACTTGTGTCAAACATAAACATTTTATCGTTTGACATTGACATATACCCACAGACTACTTAGATATACCTACTACGTATCAGACTGCCGACTCCTATGGCCGACTCACAGAATTACAGAATCTACTTTCTCTTCTGATATTGATTCATCATACTCCTTGCCGAGTCGAAGTAGAAATCATCTCCATTACGAGTAAGTGGAAATGCCACCAAAATCTAGTTTGAACAAGCGAGCCCTTGCAATATTAAACAGAATAAGGGATAAATTAACGGGAAGAGACTTTCCCCATATAGAAGCTGTTGTAAGTGTGCCGAAACAAATGGAGTTGTTAATAAAGTTAGCGAAGACTAATGAGAATTTATGCCAATGTTATATTGGATGGTGTACATTCTGGTAGTTTTTTAGCTATACATATTTATAACTTGTACGCTGATATTTAACGTCTCCGAACAGCGACCGTCACTCAATTATTGTATTGCAGGCATTGCTTAACGTAGCGCGTCAGTTTCATGGTACAAGGCAATCGGACGTTTCGTGCGGACACGGCGGCCATGTTGCGGTTTTGTTTAGAATGCACCTGTGAGTAATATTGTTCTGTGGAATGTACTATGACTGTGTCGTTATATTACAGGCTGTTTAGTAATATTACTACACTTGAACATTAATAAAAACATCGTGTTTCTCTTTACTTTAATATTTGTATAGATGAAAAGTGAAAGCAATCATTAGGGGGAGTGAATAATTTAAGTAATCCTGTTTTTTTTTATAATCGCTCAGCGAAAGAACTTTACGTTTAATTAATTGTTTAAAATGTATTTTAAAAGTCACCTCTGTGGTCTAGCGGTCCAAGTGTTGGACTTGACTTCATGAGGTCCCGGGTTTGAATCCCAGGTCGGGCAACAAAAAAGAATATGTAGATTTTCTAATAAAACATGTTGCCCGGGATTGGATATGTGCCCGGTTGGCGTTAGGCTTGCCATCTATCACATTGTGGGATCTAGTGTCTTCGGCTAGTCGTGAGTACCCAGGTTGTGCCTCTGCCTACCTCTTCGTAGATATGGGCGTTAAGATTCCTTTTTTACAATGTATTTTTATTTGAATTCTCGACATTTATGTCGTTATTAATTTTTCAACAGTTCCAGTCAAAAGGCTTCACAATATAAACTTCTTTTATAAATTGTAGTAAAATTTAAAAAAAGCAATCGCTTTTAAATATATTCAATGTTAACCCTTAAACGGGCAAAGGGAACTATTTCCCACCCTCTCAGTGTAGCTAAATTATCGAACATTTTTAAAATGGCAACCTTTTAGTTTGTATTTTTTACACAAATTTAATCATAGATAATCTAAGAATTATTTTATTGACAATTCCGCCTTCTCAAATGTCAAGTATCAATGTCAGAATCAAATTAACTTCACTTTTGAAAAAAAAGCGCGGATTGCGTATAGTAGAGATGGGTTGTACTATGTAAATTTAAGATCAGGTCCACCTGTTCCTAGTCCTTAAAAATACATGATCCAAATACCTATTCCACCTAGTCTCACCTAGTATCGACTATGATACACGTAGCGAGTCCTGTCATTTGTAAGTATCAAGTCTAGAAAGACTAGATGACACCATTGATCATTATTATCACTAAGTTAACGTCTCGACCTCATATCTTAACACCGTCATAATAGGTATTAATCATGAGTGCAATGCCAATAGTTAGAAAGTTGGCGTATTTAAGAGATTATAGTTCATTTTGTTTAAAAATTTGTTATTTATTCCATTGTCTCATTTCCACCTGCCTTCAGAGGGATAGCAGATATAAAGCAAGGCACGTGTGAGTGAGACAGAATGAGTGTTGTACGCGATACGCGTAAGCTCTGTCATCGAGCGAATAGGGACTAGGTAGCGGCCTGAATAGACGACTACCCTTATATATGGGAGCGACATTCTTCGATGTGGCCAAGGCGTTCGATAAGGTCTGGCACAACGGCCTTATCTATAAGCTCTACGAAATGGGCGTGCCAGACAGACTAGTTGTCATCTTATGAGACTACTTGTCGAATAGTAAATTCAGATTTCGTGTAGAAGAGACTCTCACTAGTAGTAGGCTCCTAGAGGCGGGAGTGCCGCAGGGCTCGGTGCTCTCACCCATGTTGTACACCCTGTACACGAACGACGTGCCCCGACTGCCGCGCGTCCACGTAGCTCTCTTCGCGGACGACACGGCTCTATATACAAATCACCGTCGCGGTAAGCAAATAATCCTCGGAAACAGGGCTAATCTCCTGGGCGACTGGTTCAGGAAGTGGCGTATAGAAGTGATCCCCGATAAAAGTGCAGCGGTGTACTTTAATCGAGGTCTCAAGCCCAGCGAACGAATGAGACCGTGTCTTATCAAACTGTTCGGCAGAGCTATCCCCTGGGAAATCTCAACAAAATACCTAGGGGTGACTCTAGACAAAAATATGTCGTTCGAACCGCATATTTCGCGTGTCACAAATAAGGATAAATTCGTACTTAGCCGTCTCTATTATCTTATTAATGAAAATAGTAAAATGTCACTTCGTAACAAAGTGACACTTTACAAAACCCGTGTTAGACCCATATTAGCTTACAGTAGTGTAGCTTTCGCGCATACCTTCCCGTCCCATATTAAAAAATTACAAGTAGTCCATAATAGCTTCATGCGAACTGATACGGGTGCTCCGTGGTACGTTCGCACCGAGAACCTACATTGCGACCTCGATTTACCCACGATAGAACAACATTTCAAAGAACTATCGGAACGTTACTTTGAAATAACTGCTGCCCACCCGGATCCGGTGTTAGCACCCGCGGTGTGACTACACACCGGCTGCGAACGCGCCCCCAAATCATAGAAGACCCCGCCACGTGTTATCGGATCCTCCGGACCCAATAACCACAGCAAACGCTATACTCCCTCCTCCCAACCGGAACACAAATTCACAAAACATCACACTACACCGTCGCCGCCGGTCTCGGCGACGAAGACCTCTCTTGCGCCCGGTGCCTAACGCCGAGTGACGAGCCGCCAATGCTCCTCCATCAAGTCCACCCAGTAACCAGAACGCAGCACCAAGTCGAGGTACGGTCTCCCGGGAGACAGACCTTGTTGCTGGCGTTGTAGGTAACAGTCCAATTTATTTAAAGAATGATGTCTCAAGCTGAGCACTCAGCTCGGCCCACAAAGCTCGGTTAAGTTGTAAAAACCACGAGGTTAACAACAAATTAGTCAGTAAAAAAAAGTATAGATGACGATTGAGATGATGTGAAGTATTCAAGTACCGCCTAACTATCTTAATAAATATTAATTCATTCTAAATGCTTAAACTTAACTTAATAAATATTAATTCAATCAAAATACACAATATGGCCCGATTTTCCAGTGTAACTTATAAAAATCGGTAACAGATTTTAACTTTTCCGATAATAACACGACACTATTTATGAATTCCAAAATAATTACAACTAATGAAAGAACACTGAGACTTGCAAACTATCGGACGTTATATACGACTGATACCTATTATATTTCCAACTTTAAGCGCTTAAGCTGGAAACATAGTATTAGCTGTGGTTTACAGTAACGACTGATAAATGCACGCATGCCGTCCACAAATGCTTACGGCTGACATAAACATTCTGCGCCCCAGATATTCTTCGGACATCTGAACCCTTCAGGTCTAGTCACCGACTTACATCCGATAGTTTCCAAGACTCAGTGTACTTTTATTATCTGGATACATACATATATACATACATACATACATACATACATATCTTCACGTCAAGTCCCTTACGGCGTATGCAGGGTGTATCGAGTGCCAGACCTCACGATCCTGACAAAACTGTCTAGCTTCCTCCACATTTATTACCCTTTTCATACAAACATGCCGGTTTCGGAGACTCTTAACATCACCCTCGGATAATATCCGAGTGATCTGATCGTGGAATGTCAGCCCTGGTATCCCCGGGTACCTACATGCATCCACATTCGCATTGTATATCTGCTTTGTCAATCTTTCATCTGTCATTCTTTCCACATGACCGATTCCACTCATTCTCGGATCTCACTGTTACGAATGCGGTATGCGAGCGTTACACTACAGATTTTCCGTAGCGCTCTCGTTTCGATCGCATTTATCCTATTTTCATGCTCTTTCTAATATAGCAAACTCTCACTTCCATATAATAACGTTGGGATAAGCACAGAATTATGCAAAGCGCATCTAGCTTTTAGACTCAAAACCTCGCTTTGAAATAAAAAAAAATTTGGAATAGCTTACCTAATGCTCCATTCACACTATTCACTGCTCTCACTCTCCTCTCTAAATCCGCGATGTATCTTCCATCCTTGCTAAAATCACAACCAATATATACAATTTCATTCACTTGCTCCAGCACTACATCATCAACCAAAACTCTTACATCCGTTCTGGCTACGTCTCTTTCAAACACCATTATTTTGGTTTTCATCGCATTCAAATGTAAGCCCCTTTCTTTACAATCACCTTCCATAACTGTGACCAGTGTTGGCAGCTCAGATGGTGTAGAGCCCAAAAGTACAGCATCATCTGCATAAAGCAGGCAGTTCACCACTTGGTCACCCATACGCATTCCCACATTCAATGATCTTAACCTTTGAAGACATTTGTCCAAATATAAGACACACACACAACCCTGCTTGACGCCAATATTAATATCAAACCAAGTCGATATGTTGGCACCCACCCGCACGCATGCTTTACAGTCTAAATACATTGACTGCACTATCCCATAATTTGGCAAAATGTACCAAAGTTCCTTACGTACAACTCTATCAAACGCTTTTTCGAGATCCACAAAATCGCATAAAACCCTCTGGCC
>NJDC01000950.1:108465-122337 GCA_002245475.1 Calephelis virginiensis
CTTATGCTGAAACATTGTGCTAGACACAAGAAGATTTCTTTCCACACATAAAGCTACAATATGCTTATCGGCATCATTCACTCTCTTATCACCATAGGGTTCAAGAATGGTCTTGTAACCGTCCATTCCTTCAACCATACCCAGGGGGGTGATTATGTAACTCAGTTACCAATTCAAAATTGATGAGTGTACATCTAATCGCTGTCAAATGACGTGTTTCGTATTTGCTATCTCCAGTGACCAATAGAAATACAATAGAGATAGCAAACACAAATGACGTCATTTGAAGTACACTTTTTACAGTTTGAGTTGACAACTGAGATACATAATCACCCCCAGAACATCTCTCACAAAATCCCAAAACTTTTACAGGTCATGAGTCAACGTGAGTCAACGTTACACACAGTAAATCCAGGCATCTCTCATTCATTACATCAATCAAATCATACATCTTCGCTTCCATTCCCCTCTCACATTCCACGTGCCTATTTGACACTCTCCACTCCTCGATTCGCCTGTACGGGCCTGGCGTGATGGGTGGCGGCCCCCATCGCCGCATCCGCCTCTTTTCGTACCGACGAGGGCGGATCGGTACGCATCGCCTCTAGGGAACGCCCTAACCTGCATTGCGATACTTTTTCGGGCCAGAATTGCAGTCCAACGGACTGGCAAGGATCGCGGACGCTTTCGGCTGACATTCAGCGTAAAACGTAGTGATAATATTATTTTTCATCCAGCGCGTCATATGTTTTACGGACCTCCGAATGCTCATGGTCATGCCCGCGACTAAGTCCGATAGTTTACAAGGCTTATTGTACCTCTTATTAAAGAGTATTTATATTCTATGTATGTCAGCATAAAGTTGCGTCAGCCGCAATTTATAGTTTTTTCCAGCTTTAATCAAAATGAACATTTAATAAATACACCCCTTTGAATATAATCAGCCTTATTTTACAATTTTGGAGTTTAACGCGAAAGTCTGAAATTTGTAAAAGTTATATAAATACCTATTTCTGCTTAAAAAAACTTTTGTGAGCATTATGGCCATTATGCCCCATCTACACAGATGAATACGTTTATTACGTCCATGGTACAGCCTCACTGGTAAATTAATTATGACAACATTTCGCATTCCTACATTTCTACTTATAACAATAGTTATATAAGTATTAAAAGAAAAAAGGAGAGAATATAAATAGAATCAAGTATTGCCCTAATTTAAACCGTGTAACATTTTTTTAAATAATCTATGGTACAATGACCGATATTCCCTTCATTTCATTTTATTTGAAGCTTCCTTTTCCCTGTCATTTAGACATCAATGTATGGGTGGCCGTAGTTGGTGTTATCCGTAAAAATACTAAATGAAGGTGCTTTGAGTGTTAATTTTATGAAAAAGCTATAGGTATTATTTGTTAAATAATGATCTTGTTAGAGATCAACAATAGAATTATAGAAGAAACATTAACAGTTAAATATAAAAATGCACTGGCACGGTGAGTACGTTACGCTTAGAAAGTTTTCGTGTTTTTTCTCGATTGCATGTTTAATAACTGGTGCAGAAATTTTTAACATAACATACTTGAATAGATGTTCCAATTAGTAAAGTAAAAAAAAATAATAGTGAAAAGATAACCCCTTAATATTAAATTGTCAAATGTCAAATATGTACTCAGGGGTGGGCCCACGTTGACTATCAGAAATGCAAAATTGGAGTCATATTAATATTATGTCATTATTCATGGGTTACTTTTCCATATATGATAGCTTATGTGTGACGTGATACGGTCTATATAGGCGTGATGAGTCATGCCAGTGGTTTGTAGATACTTCCAATACGTGCGGAAATGTCCTATAAAATGTTTTCGGCTGCCGACGGTGGTAAACAATGTTAAATTAAACATTGAATCTGTTGATACAAAAGTCAATAAAATAATGGTAACATTTAAATATATATGTATGATAACATAGCATTTATATAATAATTAACAATATAGTAATTAAAAACATTTTTTATTTGTGTTAAATTTCGAATTTTAAGAAGTAAGCCAAATTTAATTTTTATATACATTTAGGCTCGATGTAGCTTTGTATAAACTCAACTGGAATGGCATCTAATCCTGTTGCATTGCTGGTTTCCCTTCAAATCCCTTAAATTCATATAATTGCCCAACGCTTGAGAAAATTTATAAACTATGTTTTTTTCTATTAGACAGCAAACAAGCATATGTCTGTCTCTGATATGGTTAGGGAGAACCATGGCCTATAGACATCATATTGTACGATGTAACAATACATTAAGTCTTCAGATGTGGCATGCACATGTAACAGCTAGGTACAAGAAATAAATATATTTTTCAGGTTGAAACCAGAATCAATTGATGTGACCCTAGCAGATTTTGATGGTGTACTATTTCATATATCTAATGTCAATGGAGACAAAACCAAAGTTAGGGTATGTATAATCTTTGTTTTGTAAGTATTACCTGTTCTGATATTAGCTTGTTTAAATGGTGAAACTAAAGTATATCAAATCACATTATCAATAAAGGTGAACTCTGAAATTTATATCAACTAAATTGTAAATATTTTGGACTGAACTTTGTAAAGCTCATTGGTAAAACCAAACAATATCACAGATGTTTAGGGACTAGATGTAGTGATAGAGGATATAACCATGCAAGTGATAATGTTCAATAGCTTCTGTCAAAACCTATCTGTGATGTAGCTAAAAAACATCTCTATCTTGTCAGATTTCAACCAAAAGATCCACATTGATATTGTTCAATTACTTAAGAAATTATGATGTCATAGAATCATGCAGAACTGTCAAACTTGAAACACTCCTCTTTTTTCCACCTAGGTTAATTGTGAATATTTCTATATGTTTTCACATCACAATTAAAATAAGCCCATAGTTATTTTAATATTAGATATTTTTCATACATGACAAGTAGCATATTATAACTTTATCTTAAATTACCTATTAATTTGTTTTAAATGACTCATAAGTTTGTGGTGTGATGTAAAATATTTCT
This sequence comes from Calephelis virginiensis, assembly GCA_002245475.1. NCBI lineage: Eukaryota > Metazoa > Arthropoda > Insecta > Lepidoptera > Riodinidae > Calephelis > Calephelis virginiensis. The sequence goes on from NJDC01000950.1 coordinate 111,504, forward strand.
TAACATAATCATAATATTCAGATGTACATCCTTGTTGTGGACAAATGATCATAATACAGTGTTAGTATTTAGACACATAAGTATATTAATTTATTTATAAAAGATCTTTCAAACATTTTACAAACAATATAAATAAGCTGTTACTATATATAAACTTTCTCAAAATTGGACTTGACTTCTTGAGGTCTTGGGCTAAATCCCTGGTTTGGGTAACAAATAAAAAAAAAATGCGTATCTTCAATTTTCTAATAAAAATATATTGTTGCCCAGAATGAAATATGTCCCCAGAATGAAATATGTCCCCAGTTAGAGATAGGCTTGTCAGCTATCACATCGTGAGACTTAATGTCATTATCTAGTTGTGGTTGCCCTGGTTGTGCCTCTACCTAACTTTTTGTTGAGATGGGCGTGAAGATAATTTACTCTATAATAGACTACTATATAAACCAGATATTTTGTCCACAAGTTTTTTAAAACTACTTGTCTAGAATCTTAAAAAAAGGAATTTATGTTCTAAATTTATCTTTTGACAAGAAAGAAACGCCAAGAAGAATGCAATAGCCAGTATTTGTAATTTTAATATTCTTTATTTTCAGGTTAGTATATCACTAAAGTTTTATAAGCAGTTAGAGGAACATGGAGCAGATGAACTGCTTAAACGAGTTTATGGTAGCCTTCTCACTGAAACAGAGTCTGGTAAGTTTTATTAGATTTTTCTAAGCATAGTTTTAATTATAGTTTGCACAATAATGGTACCCTATTTACTGTGTGAATTGAGACTAAATTTATTGAGATAGGAAATGTGTCATATGTGCTTATATTCATTTTATTGTAATATTTTAATAAGAAAATATTAAAATTTAATTTGAAAAGGAAATATTTTAAATTAAAATATGCCTCAATATGGATTTTGTTAGTAGGTGAATGAGCTATTAGATTTTATAATTGTAAGAACACCATTACCTATAGACCCAAAGATTTTACTGGAGACAACAGTCTAAGGCTGGGATTTTACCACACAGATAAGAGATGTTATAAAGTCTGTAACCTATAGTAATGATGTATAGGATAATTGTGTTCTAACAAACAACCATAAGCCAACTTGAAACATAGCATTTTAAAAATAAATGTTTACTTTTATGTTATACTAGTTGATTCTTGTGTCATAGCATACAATTTAAAGTTATATAACTTTCACATGAGCACTAGTTTGGCAATAAAAAGTGACCTATGTCCTTTTTTAAAGTCAATTCTATTTCTATACTAAAATTAGTACAGTTGAGCTGATGTAAAAATGTAATGTATATATAAATTAGAAAATATTTTCCTTGTGCTATTTATCATCTATAGCAGATAACAAATACATGATAAGATTATAAATGAAATTGTTCTGATAGAGTTTGTTTTAAACATATTATTTAGCTGTATTTATAGGCTGGGTCTGTATTATTACTAATACAATGACTAATGCTGATGTGTACCATCAACAAAAACATTAGTAATATGTTACTTGAAATTTTCATATTGTATTTGTGCTGAATTGTGCTGTTGCATGAGAAAACTAATTAATTTGTAAGGGCTATTGAAAAAGATATACTGGAATTTTGAAACTATTTTCATTGAGCGTCCATAAGTTTTAACGTCATAGCATTTTTGATTAGCAACACCGCATCAGGAAATTAAATCAATGAAATTCCGAAATTTCTACAAATAAAGAATATACGTAAAACATACAGAACCTAAAACGGATTTTTTGGTACATTTAAGTTTAATGTTACTAAATATCAATGCACATTTCATTTATTTCAAAATAAATGTTTGAGGGTTAAGAACTCAATCCCTGGTTGACAGCGTGTTATTAACATCTTTAGTGTATATAGACATGTAGTTTGTACCGTTGAGAAATGCTTCTCGTTATTTTTTTTTGCAGTATCAATACATATTATAAAACAAAGTCCCCCGCCTCCTCTGTCTGTCTGTTCGCGATTTACTCGAAAAGTTCTGAACGGATTTTCATTCGGTTTTCAACAATAGATAGAACAATTCTTGAGGAAGGTTTGAGTGTATAGTAAGTTAATGTTTTGTACAAACCAACAATATTAGTTCAATATGTCGGCAAAAAATGAGCTGATCGGAAGTTTTCCTCGAAAACACTGCCAAAACCTTTTGAGTTTTAACATAACAATGTATGGTAGTAGGTATTTTTCCTCTTCAATAAATCTCAAAAAAAGTAAGCGGTGGTATATGTCTATCTTTAAAGAATAACCCACAATAACCGTTTTTTGCGTTTACTTAAAACTGTAAAATGAAGGGCTACTTTAGAACATATTTTCAACAATACAGTATTAACCCTTAATCAAATAAATCTGTTAGATATGTTACGTGTGTAATTTAGATCAAAATTGCCTTTTGCACTATCAGAAAAAAATTAACAACTAATGAGTTATCAAAAAGTTAAAATCTCCGGGCGCAAAATTAAATATCGTTGAAGCGTAGCAAAGACATGCGCGCTTACTGCATCCATCCATACTGACATCCTGACATCCAGACACACTCAAAAACGTTCGGTTTATAATAATAGTAGGATTCTTGAATAACCAAAGTGAAGCGAGGGCGGGCAGCTAGTTTTAATATAAATACAACCATTATTTTATACAAAACATTGTTTCAGGATATAATGTATCAGTACTATTGGACCTAGAAAATATCCCAGATGACTGGGAAGACATGGTAAAAAAAGTTGGACTATTAAAAAGGAACTGTTTTGCATCAGTGTTTGAACGCTATTTTCGACTACAGGAAGATGGTGATGTTAGTCACAAGCGAGCTGTTATCAATTATCGACAGGATGAAACATTGTGAGTAATATTATTTGTTAATATAAATATTTTATAGTGTAAGAGACGATTGATTGATTCTTCTATTGTTTTAACAAACAGATGTATTCTTACACACCTATTTGTTTAGTTGTTCTTGATGCATATACAAATATGCTAGCAACAATAATTATTGTCAGGTTTGACTCTGCAAATTTTAACAACATTTTACTTCCACCTATTACTTTTTCACCTTATACTAATTTTGATGGAAAATTTTATGGATCAACAAATTGCGAATAGTAAAAAACAATTATTTATAATTTTTATTGTGATCTGCAATGCAAATACATTGAAAAATTGTTTAGAATTTATTTTTTTAATAAATTACGCTTTTAATTTTTTCATGGAAAATAATAATAATAAACAGATTAATCTTTTAACCACAAAAATTAAAAATTCAAAAGTTTCTGTAGAGTTTGAATGTTGTATAATTCTTATTTAGTCATGTCTTAAGTTGTGCAATGATAGCAATTTTGTTTACTGCCTCTCTGTCTTGGTTCTTGACATAAATTTCAAATGAAGTAGTATTTAATGGGCACATAGTTGCAATGTTGTAGGTATTTCTATCCATATTAGGAAGGATTTATGTGACTCAAACTAAACTTCTTAATATTTTATTATTATTTTGAATCTTAAATCTATATAAATAAACACTTATTTTTTAATACTTCTTGCAAGAATTCAAAGAATTGAAGGTGCAGGTAATGTGAGCTGTTGGTATCTCAAGATAAAACTATGCTCAGCAAAGCTGTCTCTACAAATGTGTGAAATTTAATGAAATACTGAATACATAATTCATGTTACATTGACGCATCAATTTGATGACCCGAAAATTTCGTGCAACTGTGCTTTTACATATTGTTTTTTGTATGATAATACCAGTAAATAGTGTTTTGGGGCTAGTTCGCCTATGTTTTTGCAATTCTCCTTAGGGAATACAACAAACGGTTGTAGTCTGAAAAAGCCTATGTATTATTTCTTTATTGCAGTGTTTAGTGAGTGAGACAAAATAATGTAAGAAACAATCAGACGTATCGTACAATCATCTTTATAGATATTTGGTTGCAGTGGTGGGCAAAAATTCATTCCTTTCTGTGTGTGTTCTGTTTGCGTAAGATCCATAAAGATACTATCTAATACTTTTGGTTGTTTCTTATATTGCCGCTCCCTTGTATTTTCCCTTGTTTTTTTCTTGTATTTTACAATTTTATAATTCAGGTCTGTGCCAAATCTCTTCAGCCGTACAGAATTAATTTAAACAAACATACATCCATCCAAACAGTAACATGTATAATAGTTGTTTACTAAAGTTTTTTTGTTTTCAGATATGTAGAAGCTCAAGAAGATCGAGTGACTGTAGTTTTTTCCACTGTGTTCCGCCATGAAGATGACATGGTCATTGGCAAGGTTTTCATGCAGGAACTTAAGGAAGGCAGAAGAGCATCACATACTGCGCCTCAGGTATCTTCAGATTACTTTTGTCTAATTACTTGCATCATTAATGAAATAGTGTTTAAGATTGTCTAGTTTATTTTTGTGACTATTACACGGCCCTATAGTCAAAATCCACTAATGGTATGGCATCAAAAGCAAGTGGTTGCAAACTAGTAGTTATTTTGATAATGCCAATATCCATTAATGTTTTTTTTATTACACACGTTTTTTTTTATGGACATACTTTTTTATCCCTAACATTCAAGTAGTTTTTTACTATGGTCGACTTACTTGGTAAATCCGGCTACTAAGTACCATAGATTTAGAATGTACAAAATCAACAAAGCGTGGGAGCGAGAAGTCCCTATCAGGTTCAAATTGCCTTAGAGGAAAAGAGAGAGTGAGTTAGTTACCGACGTGTCCAATATTTACGCGAGTAAGAGTCCAAAGCGTTGCTGTCATACCGGGTCGCTGTGAAATTTGTAAATTTATTTAATAATCTTACGATTAAAACAGAAGGGAACTTACGTGCAAGTTTGGTATCATGTATTGTTTTATTATTAATTCCAATAAATGCACATTTTACATGTAAATATAATTATGTTGTTGGAATATTTAGAACTTTGTTATGTCCGTTTTTTGCTTTTAAACTGACCAGAAAAGGGATTTTATCAACAACGTATTCATTTGTATTGTTTTATGTAAGTGTATTTTGTAAATTTAATCAGAATTAGCCAAGATATCAAATAAAATAGTAAATTGTTTGGTTACGCTAGGGCTTGACAAAGCGGTGACGTCGTAAATATCGACATTTCGACAAGTTAAACAAAATACATTTCTACTTAAGGCTGAGGTGTGCTTAGTATATGAATCTTCTTACAAATACTTGATATTAAATTTAGTTGTTAAGTCTATAAATCATATTTTTTACAAAATTTCTTAACAGTTTCGATGTGTTTATTGAAAATGCTGAAAAACTCTTTTGCTTGATTTAATTGTTCTAGGACATTTAAAAATACAACTGCTAAACCCGTTAGAGTATTCTGTTTTGTAACTTAAATAATATTAATTTAAATTTCTGTTCTCATAGATTCCCAAAGAATTTTTCAGTAGGACGAGTTTAAGTAGACATGGATGGACTCCAAGTAAAAATGAACACGTGAGACATTACGCAAATAGTATTCCCGGCTAGATTACTAGCTAGGCTTTACTTTCGAATCTTTTATTACAAATGTGGCACTTTCAAAGAGAGGGCATAGAATTGCAGAATTAGAGGAAAGTAAAAAGAAAATTTTATTTTTACTTTTAGACCAAGCTTTATTACTTCGTACCGCTATATTCTTGTTTTATTTCATACCAAACAAGCAGTTGGCGTTCCTGATGGACAGAGACAACTATCGCCTATAGATGTCAAATTTGTTGTTTTCGCCTTTTTAGTCTGGTGTTGAAGAATCATAGGCCGTTGTCCTCCCTATCAAAAAGCTAGTATGAGGCAAGTATATTGTAAATATAAATGGGTCATTATCAACAAGATCAACAAGATCACTGGTGGTAGAGTGATGATTGCCCGGGTTGGAATTTCGAATTCACCCCTTATCTCTTTCAGCTGTTGTATCCAAGTGATGTCTGGTTGCGAAGGGTTGAGTAGCTAGACTTGCACAATACGCCTAACAGTCTGGCACTGGCACAGGACAGCGATACACCTATAAGATGTTTGGCATCAATAGTCCACGGTTGTCCCTAACTTTTCTACGATTCATATGCTGGTCGGCTGTTTCAAGCCATAAAAAATATACTTTGCTATCTGTATGGCGCGATGATATTTCACATTATTTTACTAATAATTGTCCTACGATTTCACCCAATGACAATGATAATGACAATGACAATGATGACAATGAATAGCATTGCAATAGTTTTAGAAAAAAGTTAAGATTGTGACTCAAAAAATCCATCACCTAGTAATCACTGTGGTAGTGATAAGTAAAGCCTATATTTTACGGGACATAAATTAATAAACTAGCTAGTTCTTTTAAATAAACATTAAACTAGATTAATTTATCGATATAGTAAACGTACGTGGCCTAATGACAACCCTTTTTTAACTCACACATAAACAATTAACTCACACGTGGGTATATTTTTTTCGGTCTCGTGTTTTGAGTGACTTTGTTTATCTAATACATCCTAAATCTATGCTAAGTACCTATAAGTTTTTCAATGTCTTGGTTGTATAATATCATAATCCTATGGCTTTCCTGATATCCTACTCTAAATATTGGTAAAAGATTTTGTTTTATCAGACGAGTTGTTGCCAAGTACAGAGCCACCGTTGTGGCCATGGTGGATTTGTCCCCAACACTTGTGACATCACATTTCCAGAATCTAATGTGATTGATAAAATGATGATAAATCTAATTACTGGACTGATTATCGAATGCCAGACAGTTGGATCCGTACCTGGTAGTTGCGAAGCTTTTTATACAAAGTATATGATAGGATTGAAACGAGTTGATAGGCCTCTGTGGTCTAGCGGTCCGGGTGTTGGATTTGACTGCATGAGGTCCCGGGTTCGAATCCCGGGTCGGTCAACACAAAGAAAATTGGATTTCTCCAATTTTCTAATAAAAAAATGTTGGTCGGGATTGGAAATGTGCCCGGTTGGCGATAGGCTTGTCGCCTATCACATTGTGGGACTTAGTGTCTTCGGCTAGTCGTGGGTGCCTTGGTTGTACCTCTGCCTACCTCTTCGGGGATATGGGCGTGAAGATATTTTTACGATAGGATTTTTATGATAGGATAGAATAGAATATATACTTTATTTCACTTGGAGTCACAAATACACCAGTGTTCTGAGTGCTAATTTCGCACGAATTTACTTTACTACAGCGTTTACGTTTGAACGATCCAAATGTGGAATAACTTAGTTGTTTTGACAATTTGCTAGAGGCGCTGACAATAACTCCGTACATTTATGTCATTAAATCATTTCAAAAACTCACTCTTGGCTCACAGATTGAAATGCAGCCACACTTTTTATGAGGAGTAATTAATCCCAAGCGTTTCTGTATTCTAAATACTTTGAAATCTTATAGTGAAGATATAGTTTTGTATTTTTATATAATAATATAATATTTACGTTTGTTCCCAGGTTCTATTTTCACACAAAGAACCACCACTAGAGCTTGTAAATACGGACGCGAGAGTGGGAGACAATATCAGTTATGTCACATTTGGTAAGTCTTTTTTGTAATGGTTTTTGGGTGAGCAAACGAGTTGGCTGATTTTTGTTATGGGATACTTATAAAGATACTTTATTCGGAAAAAAACCTGTTTGCGAATATCGGCGTTCGCGTCTGCGATTGCTCACAATGTGAATGTAGACATGTGTGATGTTCCACGTTGCAGTGCTGTTCCCGCGGCACACGTGCGCGGCGGCACGCGACAACACCATCGACCTGCTGCACATGTTCCGCGACTACCTCCACTACCACATCAAGTGCTCGAAGGTGATTGCATTTGGATTATATTATATTGCTACGTTATGTGTTGACTGGGGACTAGCTTTCACGCCTAACTCCAGCGACCAATTGTGAGGCTCGTGTTCGATTTTACGACAGAGGCAGGTATTTGTGTGATGTACGTAGATGCCTATATCTCTGGGTCTGAATGGTTATTAAAAAAAAGTATCTTCATGCCCATATACCCTAAGACGTAGGCAGAGGCACAACCAGGGCACCCACGACTAGCCGAAGATACGAAGTCCCACAATGTGATAGGTGGCAAGCCTATCGCCAACCGGGCACATATCCTATCTCGAGCAACATTTTTTTTTTATTAGCAAATTGGAAAACCCATTTTTTTTTGTTGCCCGACCCGGGATTCGAACTCGGGACATCATGCAGTCAAGTCCAACAACTCAACTGCTAGACCACAGACTATTTAATGAATTGTATGTGTTAATATAATTGTCTTTAGCACATAATACAAGTATGAAAGGACATGAACCAAATCAGCATCAACAGACATAAAATGTATACAGTATTATTTTAAATAAAATATTTCAATATCGGATTTTATTGATCACTTACTAATTTGAATATATTTTAAAAAAAGGGCATCACGATTACTTCCATGGCGGGTATCTAAAATATTGAAATATTTTGAAAATCTTTGACGCTCCGTTCGTTTTGAATCGTCAATTAATTTTTTAAAAACTACAAACCCTTCTCGGCTTAAGGTTGGATTCAGTTAAAATAATAAGTGCGTTTAAATGCGTGTGCGCAGGTGTACGTGCACTCCCGCATGCGGGCCAAGGCGGGCGAGCTGCTCAAGGTGCTCAACCGCGCCCGTCCGCAGCCCGCCGCACGCCCCGCCGAGCGGAAGACCATCTCGTGAGTTACTCTATACTCTATATACTGGCTAACACCACACATCGCACAGTGAGATAGCTGGCAAGCCTATCACATTGTGGGACTTCAAATCTTCGGTCAACCGGACACAAGTTCAATCACGGGCAACATTATTTTTATTACAAAATTTAATTTTTATTTTTGTTCCTTGTCCCGCGGTCAAACCCAGGACTTCAAGAAGTCGGGTCCAAAGTCGGACCGCTAGACAGCGGAGACGATATAATACTGCACACTTTACTAGCCTAGCCTTCTCCCATTACTCGATCGGGATCAAAAGCAGCCTTTAATAATTTCGGCTATCAAAATTAAAAGTTCGGTAAGTTATGAAACCTCGAAGTCACAAACTCACATCAACCATTTAAAAAAAAAACCAAAATTATGATCAGCACCAATCCTGTTGTTTCAGAAATTCCGACTAAAATAAACTGGAATTACAAATAATGTTTTGATGTAAATACTCCGTGTGCTTGAAACATGTTCTTCTTCTGTTATAAATATGGCTTTCGATCGTTTTTCACGACTACTTTGCCAATGTCAAGTTAGTTAATAAGTTAATTCAGTCAGTCATAAGTCACTATGCACAAAGTCATGTCAGGTCAGGATCTTGAGTAAAGAGGTGGCTTCGTTACACAAGCTCATCTAGGAGATTTGACGGCAGCGATGAAATAGACGATATACTAATTTCTTCATGATAATTTTATTTTTGCACTTTCACTAAACAAAATTGATCTAATTCCCACCTAAATTAACCAATTGCACTCAATATTAACAAGAAATTCAATAATAATGAAAAAAATTACGACCACCTTCATTCACGATGGCGTCAAAACTCTTTAAATATGTTAATTTTTATGTTAAGAAATTAATAGACACAGAATCAAAATTAAAAAAAAATGACAGATTTATATTTTGTATACTTAACGGTACCGTCATGTACAAGGTTTGAATTAGTTTAAAAAAAAAATAATAAAAAAGATCAGAAATAAAAATTAATTAAATTAAAAACATAGTTATTTTCTATAAATTTTAAAGAAAGAAAAAATTTCGCCCCAGACAGGATTTGAACCTGTAACCTTTCGTCTCAAGCCGACGAATGCTCTAACCAATTGAGCTACTGAGGATTCAAGTCCCGTGGCGAAATTTTTAATTCCTTTCTAACCCGTTAACGCGGGTAGTTATTTTCGCTAAAAATTTTGCACTCCCAGCTGTTTGCCATACATCGCACGGGGTCATTGACCTTTTGTGGAATATTAAAAGGGCAGTAGTTTGTTTACTATTAATCTGATTTTTTTTATTGTTTTGTTATTTCAGTTAATTATGCAGAGTATCCATCCTCAATTTTATGCACTAATTTGAAAATGCCTTAAATTAAGTTAAAATGTATAAAAAAACATAGGCTAAATTACGCCAAGGGTTAAGTAGATGTTATAGTCTGTCACAGTGTAATAAAAACTAACGGCCGCATTGAGAATAAAATTTAATTGACGTCTCTGAGTCGGGCTGTAAATAAATTAATTTACACCTTAACAGTCTTATTAACTAAAACGTGGGAGTAAAATTAACTTGATGTTATAGTCTGTCACATTGTAATGGCGATTATAATACCCGGTTGAACATTGTACTACCTTACTCCGTGTTTATTAATAAGTCAGTAAAAGTACTTAAGTCTAACAAAAAGTATCTTAACGCCCATATCCCCGAAAAGGTAGGCAGAGGTACAACCAAGGCACACTAGCCGAAGACAATAAGTCCCACAATGTGATAGGTGGCAAGCCTATCGCCAACCGGCTACACATCCAATCCCGAGCAACATTTTTTTAATAGAAATTTGGAAAAACCGCATTTTCTTTTTGTTGCCCGACCCGAGAATCAAACCCTGGACCTCTTGAAGTCAAGTCCACCTGGACCGCTAGACAACAGAGGCGATAATTAAGTGTACATTTATGAATAGGACACAAAATGACTGGTCTCAGCGATATATTTATTTTACCATTTTATATTTCAGGGGAAGAACGTTTGTGAGGAGAGATTGAGTGTTGCGTTTCGGCGTGTCGTAAAACACGATCACCGCGCCCTCTCGGTAACGTCCGCACACTCCCCCCCCCCCCC
>NJDC01000950.1:122353-133675 GCA_002245475.1 Calephelis virginiensis
TACACTCAAACACCGTTGCTGCCTACACCTATAACATTATGGAAAGGCCTATTAAAGCAATACAAAGACGTTGGAATTCCGAATACATTCGTTCTGGCCTTCGTGTTTGGCAAGTGATTTGGTTGTTGGATTTCGTTACTTTGGGTCGAAAATGTTTTTATTCATTCGGGTTTTGAACGGATGGCTACAACTTAATGAAAAGAGTTTCTAAGATGGCGATGATGCCTTACAGTGCCGTGCCATATAAATATTTTTGAATACTCTTAAATTCAGTTAATGTAGGGCCGATATCGGATCTTGCTTATACTCTATCGGCCAATGTTAATAATGTATCTCAATCTAATGGATTTCAAGCAATCTATATAATCTAATTGCCATATTTATCCTGTCCAAAGATATGTTATTGGCAAGCGATAACATAAAAATGGATCAAAATATCAATCTTTTACAGCAAGTTTTGGATTAGGATTGATTATTAATATTGGCCGTATGCAGATATGCATACAGCAGGATAAAGGAGAAATACACAAATATTATAAATTGATCATGTTTGTTCGATGGGATACTCACGTTTTTAAACAAGCTTATTGAAACTGATGAAGCTGTATAAATGAACCCGCTTGGCTTAAGTGTAACTAAATGTGTTTAAAAAAGTTTTAGAAAAGTATGTGAAAAAACGTGAATATAATAGAATGCTACCAAGTGCCGACGATTGAAAGTGTGAATTCATAAATTAAATTTCCAAATGTGTCCAATGAAGCCAGCGTAATTACACCGAATGTAAAAAACCCTTCGAAAAAAACCCGCGTGAATATAAAATTATAGCTTTGAAATACCTAAATTGAAATATTTAGCTTGTATAATCGCATATAGTTTTTAAATAGGTTTTTTTCCCAAAGGTAAAGTGTGTTGGGAAGATCGATTGGGCGCGTTATCCTACAATGTGCGTATTTCTTATATTTATTCCCAGTTTAGTGAATGTTATGCAGTGCAATATTTCAATTAAATATGTACAGCCGTTATCAGTGTACTAGAGGAGAAATTTTCTTTGTCTTGAAAGGGTAATCTTCTAGGATTTTAGTTAATTTAGCGCCTTTACCAAATTTTCATGGAATATAAACAATATAATTAACAATAATATAATAAACAGTTTTTTCCGTGTTCAATTCAAGTTAGCTCACTAAAGCCCGGTTCCTATAAACCAGCCTTTCCCAAAGTGGGCGATAACGCCCCCTTGTGGGCGCTGGAAGCCTAGAGGGGGGCGGTATAAATCTTGAAAAGAATGTTTTTTTTTTAAACTAGGCGCAACAAATATGTTATTGAGGTTATTGACAAGAAAAAAACGAGGGGGGGGAGGCGCTATAAAACAACTGATTTTCAAAGTGGGCGTTACATGAAATAAGTTTGGGAACCTCTGCTATAAACGAACCGTAATCCGTTAGCATAACCATGGTAATTACCTTATACTAACGAAGCTTTGCTCATAGTTCCACAAAATGTTTAGATTTAACAATAGACAGCGAACATTTATCGTAAGCAAAACGACGCGTTTCTTGAATATGGGAACCGGACTTAAATGACTATTTTTTAGTGATCAAGGCAATGTTGCTTTAGCGAGCATTGAAATTTCAAGCATGTGAAACTTTAAAATATAATGGGAAAGCTTTTGAGTTTGAGAACAAAGAAATTTCTTCATTCGTACACAAACCAAATGTAATCAAATATGTAAACGTACAACGGAGTTGAATTTGTCTTCTTTTTGACAGTAACTTAGTTGCCATTTATGAAATATGTATTGCCAAATATTATGCTCAATATTGGATATACTAAATTCAGCATTGCTCATTGAAATGTGCACATTGTGAAGTATATATTATATATTATTAATTCTCCATGCCTAACAAAGTCAATAAATAATGTTGCCGTAGTTCTTGTTAATAACAAAATTATGCTTTATGAAAAATAGTTCTATTTATAGTGGAGGCACTGCGACAGTCGTTACTTGGGTTCCTAAGTGTCAGTTCAAATCGGGCGAATAAATGATTGAGCACATTATAATTTAATATCGACCTTATCTTCTACAATTAGGTTTCAAAATAGTCTTAACGTCAGTACTAAAATATTAATCAGTTGTCGCCAAACTGGTTAAGACGCGGTTTTCAATAAATACACTAAATGCGTGACTTTTTCATGCCGCTTTAAAACGCGCCAAACGCCATTGACCAATCACACATAGCGATTTCGCATCTTTTTCTTTAAGCGCCAATCACGTGACTCGGTTTTTTTACTCTTTACACTGTCGTTAGTTGACAACCGGACGTGCCTACTTCCACATTATCTCTACTTGTGCGTCCCGGCAGTGCAGAAGACTTTAAATGTCACATTATTTTTGATAAATCACCATTCACATTTTAGATGTACACAGGAAAGTTTACCAGGAAATATTTTGAATGTTTACCATACAATAAGGAAAATTAACACGCTGCCATCTCCCGTTGCATAAGATACTATAACCAGGGGGTTTTCACTCTTCAGTTTTCGTAAATATTGTACATTAGTGCGTCTTCTGTAGGTAGTACTTGTACTTATTGTGTGCTTTGACTATCTGTATCTGTTCCTGGCACTTGTACACTATAAGGTCGATATTTAACCCTCGAAAAGTGCAAACATTTTATACGCTCAGCATGAAGTTATTATGTAATGTACTTTTACACCCTGACAAAGTATATGTTACGTTCAGACCGCTTACGTATTCGTCGGTTAGCTTGTTATGTTATAGAACCACAACCCTCATGTAAGCTATTGTAATATAAAAGTATGTATATCACATTGACGAGACAGGTATCATGCACAAACTTATGAATTATTCATTGATTATTTTTAAACGAATTCATCTTTATAGTTTCATGTATAGATAACTCATTACGAACAAGTCTGTTATTAATATTATCACCATTTTAATTTTTAGGTAGGTCCCATGTAATTGTTTTAAGTGAGAGTTCAATTCTTGGATTCTTAAACGCATCCAATAATTGAAAAGTAGTTTGATAATCGGAGGTGTCGCTGATTGTTAAGTAATGCAAAACCTAGGCTCTTATTAAGTATGTTATAATTATTACATTGTTGCGATTGTTTTTTGTATTAAATACATAGCGGAAATAGGCACTTGCTAAGAAGAATCTTAGATTAATTGGACCGTGTTTCGCAACAGGGATCCGATATATTATCACCATAAATTTCTCTTTAATGTATTTGTCACTGGCATTAAGAATACTATGAACAACATTAAAAAATACTTTGTCATAGTTGAAGAATACCTAAGAATACCATATGCATTATGTTTTTCCATAAAAGTCACTATAATTTGAATAAAGCAAAAGCTTAAAATAAAAAATCATTCTTGCAATTGAAATTTTAAATTATTATCATAAAAAAACACTCAGCTACACCACTGGTTATGATTTTCCATTTCACGTACAAGCGCCTTATTATTTAGCACATTTTAATAAATGTACAATTAAATACATCTACCTTGGTTTTAAACTAGACAGATTTAAATCTTTATAAATAGATGACTCCTTGCTATGATAATTTGTGTACATTTATAAATTAATAAAACAGTTAAAGTACTTAGCAAGAGCTCATTTTGTATAAAATATATTACAATTTTTCCACTCCGCACCAATTACAAAAATAGTTGGCGACTTGTTCGCGAAATGTTAAATTTGTGAATTCCTATCCCGTAAAAAAAGTTTATTTTGAATTGAGGCTGTAAAGCTTCAATTGGATAGTTCGCTAGTATAGGTCGCAATACAACATTTTATCTACTGTTCATTCAATTTTGTCGTTTCTTTTATAATATCAAAGGATCATGCAGATCATAATACGTTGTGATCAGACATTTTTTTTATATTATGTATAATGTTACGAAAAACCTGTATTCCTTTTTACACTATCAGTGATCGAAATTAAGGCTTTCGAAACATGGAAATTTTATTCAAATTGGTTTTTTATGCTTATTCTTGAAGTTCTATGCAATCAGAAGAGTCCGCCTGATTAATTCTTTGAAAATAAAAACAAATTACTTTTCCGATATTATAAAACAAACGACGCGTGTTTGTATTCTAAATTACATTTACTTTCGTCGTACTAGAAAAATGTTTAGTGTTGAAATGTAAACTAAATTTATTTCATAAAAAACTAAGTAGTGGCAATATGAAATTTTTAAATATAAAAGATTTAAAATCTTCGTCTTGTTACGAGGCAAGGGATGTTAACATTAGTGAATGCAGACATGCAGTCGACACTAAAAACTAATGGAGAAAGCGTGGTATTAGTTGATAAGGAAAGAGAATGAGATTGATATGAAGGGATACCTAGTTGGAATAAAACGTGTGAGTTTTTGGAGATGTTATTCGCTAAGTCATAAGGTTATCAGTGAAATCACATTGTCGTGTGAGACAGGCGTTACTGGCGACTAAGGGCTTGGGGCAGTCAGTTTATCCTTTAGTAATTTCGTCCTTCACATTTGCCTTGTTATTTTAGTGAAGTTGTTTCTAGTTAGGTGCTTATGAAAATATCCATATTTTATATCAATAATTTTTAGTCAGAGATAATTGATTCCCGAAAATCTTTATACCTTTCGATATACACTTTTTTCCACACATACCATTTCGTGATGTTTATGGACACAAAAAAATGTCGGAAGGTAACATTTGCACGGGTTGTAGTTTAGTGAGAACGCGTGAACTACTTCCTCTTTCTAGCAGGTTGTTTTGTTGATTGGATTTAAAATATCTAGGCCGTTCATATAACTCTGCGTATACATAAGTTGCAGATTTATTATTGTGGAATCAATTAAGTAGCGTTAAAACTTGTTTTTTGTAAAATGTTGTAGTTCTAAATTATCGTGCTGAAGCTTCATTTATTTGATTGAATTTAATTACCAACAATATATCCGGTGAGCGAAAAAAGCATAGAAACATTTCTTCATAGTTTATGATTATACATCAGACATGTATGATATTTATAGCCCAAGGTTGTGTCTTCCCACCAGGAGAGCCGTGTGTTCTTTTACTGTCTTAACCCATAAATAATAGTTCTTTGACCGCCTCGTTGGTCGAGTGGCTAGTGTATTCGCCTAACTGCATCGACGAATCGCGAGGCTCGGGTTCGATTCCCGACGGGGGCAGGCATTTGTGTGATGAACATTTAGATGTCCGCGTTTCCGGGTCTGGGTGTTTATTAAATTTATTCTGGTATCTATTTAAGTATTTATATGTAATAGTATCATTGACTAACACCCATAACACAAGCATATAATTTGCTTACTTTGGGGTTAGATTCAATTCGTGTAACTGTCCAAGAATATTTATTTATTTTATTTATTTATTTATTTTATCTCTACATATGTTTTTAGTAAAGTCAACTTCTAGTGACCATAATTATAGGCTTTTTTCGTTCATCAATTACACGATATAATCCCGGATATGTAGTCAAGTGTAAATTGTTATAACAGTTACCACTGTTATAAATATTTGTAGTCTTGTATTTTATCAAAGATGATTGCTATAAATTATCTGGACATATTTATTTGTTACTAAAGTGTTTATTAGGTAGTTCTAAGTGAATGTGCCCTGCAGTAACGCCTGAGAACATATTTTGTAAAATGAAATATGACTATGTAGAAACAATTGATATATTAAAAGAACGTAGCTAACTTGAATTTTATGTAATTTTATTTTGCAATGATGTATTATTTATGTATTATAAAGTGTAAGTCAAATTTTGCTTTAAAGTTATCGCTTAAAATTCCACCTTTGTTTTACTTTCAGTTGGACGCGAATGTAAACTGCCAAATACAGACGTTATTTGTGAATATGTAATAATTCTTGTGATTTTAAATCCCTTTATACTGTATTTTTTATTTTCTAGATTAAAGAAAATATCTTACTGCTATTTTTTTTCATTTCTGCAATATTCAAGGGCTGTGGAGTGACAATCGTTGCATCGCTATTTCTGTTACGAGATCGCTAGTGCTACAAATCGTTAACGATCACGATTTAAAAGCTGGAAACATACTATCCGACGCGGTTGAAGCTGGAAACAAACTATCGGACGCGAACGCGGCTTAAAGCTGTCACTTACAGAGTAGCTTGAGTCTTGTAAGCTATCGCACGTAAGTCTCGGACGTGACCTTGAACGTTCGGACGTCCGAAAGATATCTGGCTCGCTGGATGTTTATGTTAGCCGAAAGCGTCCGCGGACGGTTTGTACACATTTATCAGTCGCAGCTTACAGCCGCTTCCGATTATATGTTTCCCACTTGACAGTCGCGACTCACAGGCTACCTAGATAATGAAAGTACTCAGTGTACTTTTATTATCCTATATTGCCTTGTAAACTATCTGTTACACCCGACGCGGACCTTGACTGTTCTGACGTTCTAAAGATATCAGGCGCGGCGTCCATAGACGCTTTGGGTTAAGGACGGTAAGTACGAGGTTAATCCAAAAGTTCGTGGCCTAACCTACATGGAGCTATGACATCTTTTTAAAATTACCGTCATTTGTTAGTATGTGTCATAGTGATTTATTGTGCGCAGTTTCATTCCGATACTGCACACTATAAATTTTCACAATATAAATTAAAGTGATTGTTTGAAGCAATCTGACGCAATTTTCAATCATGGAAAAATTGAACACCGTGCAGTCATTAAGTACCTCAATAAAAAAGGCCTATCACCAAAAGGCGTCCATCAAGATATGGTGAGCACTTTGGGGGAGTCTGTTCCATCGTATTCCAGTGTCAAGAAGTGGGTAGCTGAGTTTAAGCGCGGTCGTGAGAGCATTAAAGATGATCCTAGGAATGGAAGGCCTACATCCTCTACCACGAAAGAAAACATCGATAAAATTTGTGATCTCGTACTGGGTGACCGACGTTTGACCATTGGTAAGATAGCTGAGATAACAAACATTAGTTATGGCCGGGTGCAACACATAATAACGGAAGTTTTGGCTTTAACTTTAATGTGATAACTATCTATGAAGTTATTCAAAAATAAATTAATTATTTAAGACCAAATTAAGAATAATTAATTAAAAATAAATTAGAATAAAATAAATTAAGAATAGATTAAATTAATTAAGTACTACGAAACTCCTAAGCTTCAGACACTTCTTTAAATTCTTATCTTTTTGTAACACAGTACTGAATCAGCTATGATTAGGATTTCACTAATTGAAGGATTGACGACTTTCATTCTAAAATCGATGTTATTTTTTTTCTTTTGGAAGTTTGAGTGGAAATAATGGTTGAAGAAAAATAGAAATAATTGCGTCTTCGTGACACGCACACAGAACTATTTCTTGAAGTTGCTTCATGGCTTGAATGTCAGGTTCTCCCTACAATGGGATGTCGACGTAAAGCCATAGTAGATTACATCTTGGAATCAGAGTCCTAGTACCCCAGCAGGTATAATCGTAGACTAAAGTCCCAAGTAGAAGCCGTTTATTTTTTATTTGTATACTGGCTATTTCTCGAATAGTTTATGCGTCTTCCTGTCTGGCAGCTGGTAAGTGACGAGCATAGGAAAATTACCAACAAGAGTTGTGTCGGTAGAGTGCTGAGCAGCATGATGCACATATTATAGAGATCCATCGCCTAGGTAAGGTGCCAGTAAGGAGAGTTTTCATCAATCAATGTAATGTCCCTATATAACTACATTAGACATGTATATAGGGCCTTAACCCTGGTGTTATGATACCGACGCACCTATAAGTCCTAGAACACCTATGGTATAGACCAATGTTATTTCTTATCACCAGGATATGTTTGCTTGTACATTATCTTATCATATTAAAAAAATAGGTGCGTATGCGATTCACACACGATAGAAGTGAAACTTCAGTAAATCGACAAAAGAATGAGATGAATATATATTTGTGTCTCTTACCTGTCGTTTTTCCGTTGCACCCGTTTTGAAATCACAACGATTCTAAAGAAGTTTCACTTCAAAAGTACAAAATATAACCTTGCGTGTATGGTGAAATCAAAATCTGTTGAAAAAAATATATATTTCACATTTAACTCTCGGTCTATAATAGTCAAAAATCGAATAAAAATGCGGCACGTTGTTATAAGTGTTGTATTTCAATATAAAAGTTAAACATACAAATTAAGTACTCGACTAGGAATAAACTTGGGTTAATAAGTTTGAGTAGTGTGTAGGTATAGGTACCCACACATAATATGTAAAAGTACGAGTACATAGGTAGGTATATCATTTACAAATAGTAGACATAATATTTATCAATTATGAATTTTTATGTAACCTAATATTAATTAGACTATATTAAGTACAATATAGACTGCACAAGGTCCCTAACGGGCAATCTGGCAGAGAGGCAGATGTTTAATTCTACCTACTCAGCGGACCCAGACCAACTCGGGGATCTGTTGTCTAGCGGTCGCTATTTTCAATTTTCTAATAAAAAAACGTTGCCCGGGATTTGATTTGTGCTTCGTTGGCGGTAGTCTTTTCACCTATCACATTGTGGGGCTTAGTGTCTTCGGCTAGTTAAATGCCCTGGCTGTGCCTTTTTACGATATGGAAAGGCAAATAAGCAGACGAATTTCCTGGTCATAAGAAATTCACGCCGCCTAGAGACACCAAAGATGGTAATGGTATGGTAAGTTCGTTGCTAACCTGAGTCCGGGATGTTACGCTCCGAGCAAAATTAAGTTTACCGACGACCTTATCTTCCGCTCCGGAGCATGTCAACAGCAAGCACTGACGTTATGGCGGCAGGAATAGGTAAGGCGGTGGCACCAATCCGGGAGAGTCGCTGCGAAACTCGACCATCTAGTCCGATGTCACGGTGTCAGTGACAGTGAACGGTTTTACGAGCTGCCTGGCAGAAAGGCAGATGATCTATTCTGCAAAGGAGCCCGGACCAATACGGGGAAAACTGATTTAACTTCCATTACTACTCACGCTATGATAATTTAAAATTAACACCAATGTTCTATCGACACTACTTAAATCAATATTGATTTAAAAACTAAAAATATATATTTAGCTCAACTAAAAAGTTGAAAATAATTTTCTTCATGTTCAAATAAAAAATGTTAGTGATTCACAAAAATATTGAACCGTAAAAGCGCGGGGTGTTTGTTGAGATTTTTTGCATTTGCTTTAGTAGGTAAAAAAAAATTTTTTAGATTTTTAGATGGATTTCGATCGTGGGCCCAAAACACGTTCCAAGATTCCAAACATCAATACGTAGATACAAACGAACTCAATAAAAACTTCCTAATGACCGCTCACTCTTATTGTTCAGTGATTATATATAATTAAAATTAATGAGTTTTATTCATAAAATATTTTAAAAATTCATTTTACTATCTGCGGAGGGCGAAGTCGGTGACTTTGGCTGACTCAGTTTGGCAATGGTGGCTACTTTGGAGGCGAACTTGACAAAGTTGTTTCCGGAAACTTGTGGTTCAGGCACCTGTCCTCCTTCATGTTGTATTGAGGTTTCTAAGGAACCTGTGAAAATAAATACTTATTTTTGTATTTTAATTAGATAACTACAAGAATGTAACCTACTAGAACCTACTGATGTACTTCGATGACGTACCTAGTTACAATAATTTTAACTACCTAGATACAATTAATTACATACACATATTCACGCCAAGCCCCTTCCAGGGTAGGCAGACCTGCCTTGCTTCATTCACATTAATTAGATATCCTTCATACAAACACGCCGGTTTCGGAGACTGTTGATACCACCTTCGGATAACACCCTAGCGATTTGATTGTGGAATGTCAACCTAGGTCTCCCCGGGTACCTACATCCATCCACATTAATATTGTATATCTGCTTTGTCAATCTTTCATCTGTTATTCTTTCTACATGTCCGAACCAACGGAGCATGCCCTTTCGCATTTTAACACCAACACTTTCTTTTAATCTCACTCTTTCTCAGATATCACTGTTACGAATGCGGTCAGTGAGCGTAACACTACAGACTAACAATTAATTATTGCTCCCATTTAGGTCATGTGGCAAGAAAAGCAGATGAAAGATTGACAAAATTTATATACCTACAATACGAATGCGATTTGGTGTGGTCTACCCGGGGAGACCTCGATCAAATCGCCAAAATTTTTTCCGAGGGTGGTTTCGAGAGTCTTCGAACCGACCATATTTGTGTAAAACGAGTATGACTGTGGGGGAAGATCTACAAGGGTTGTGACATTTGGCACTCGATTCTCTCTGTCTACCTCGTAAGGGACTCGATCTGACGTAGATACAACTTGTATCGAATGTTGCTTTAATAGATCACACAGGTCCAATGGACAACGAAAATTCATTAAAGACTTGTAAAGTTCATTTTCACTTCATGAAGTATTTCTAAGTAACTTTCGGTTTATTGTAAGTAGAAGCTCAATCAAATCTAATCAACTAAGTAGCATCTAGGTATCTACTTCTGTTATAAAATATACATATACCTACGTTTTTCTTCGTGTTGGTCTAGGTCTGCTGAGTAAAATAGACCATCTGCTTTCTTGCTAGATATTCCGTAAGAGGCAAGCATAGGTTTAAATATAGGTCACCACTAACAAGACCACTGGTGGTAGAGTGCAGCAACATGCCCGGGTGCAAAGAGTATATAAGTACTAGGTACGTACCTAATAAGAGGCGGGACTTCCATAGATACATAGCAAACCCGAATTTGTATAAAGTTGACTTGAAAAAGTATAAGTATATAAGTATATAAGTTGTATAATTTGAAAGTATGTCTAAAACCATTTAGATATAAGGCAACTAGTGTCATATGATTTGGGCGAATAAAAAACATAGCAAACTTATTTTTTTTTTTGATATGAAAGTTGCGCCAAACTGCCCTTAGCCATCGCCTTACCTATTCCTGCCGCTATTATGACTATCATATTCCGGTCTGGTGGGAACGGTAGCCGGTAAACTAGAGGAATAGACCTTCCATTCCGGCTTCAGAATAGCGACGAAGCTGTATGTGTTACGTTGTCTATAGGCCTCGGTTGTCCCTACCAGGAGAGCTGTGTGTTTGTACGATGACATCTAACTAAAAAGTACCCAAGTGTTAGATGATATTCTAACTGGAAAAATATATAGAGTAAAAAGTACTACTAAAATGTTTCTGGTTCTGTAAAAAATGTAGGTGTATACTTTTAATTAAATCACCCGAAAGGCCAACACGACGAGCTTGACCGAAACTTAACGACCTATAAACCTTTGCTAAGTATGTAAACATGATATTCAACTATGTAGGTCA
>NJDC01000952.1:13418-25268 GCA_002245475.1 Calephelis virginiensis
CACCTGCTCCCGTCAGCCCTTTCAGCATGAGACCAGGTTGAACGCGAGACAGGAAACAATTCGATAAAAATTACAATTAATTAATAAAAAGAAAGTTAAGGATTAACAAAAAAAAAATCGGAAAGTAAAAAAAAACAATTATTTTTATTTATTCGTTCTAAGTATAGCTATAGTTATTTGTTTTGTACACGATGTCTTCCATTTTATTTTCACAGCTTAATTTTTTTTGGGTTGGCTGGAAGAAATTTATTTAGTTAGAGGTAAGCTCGCCTTTTGTGCATTTTTAACTTCCCGTGTATTTTGTGTATTTTAGTTTTTGTGTGCAATAAAGTGTTAAATAAATAAATAAAAAAACAATTATTTAAATCACAAAAAAACTTTTTGCTTTAATAAATTTTTAGGGTTTTGCCATCTAGTTAAGGATACGATTTCATTTACAGTGAAACCAATGCTCGCTACTTTCGAGTTGCTTGGTAAGTTAGTAATTAATTAGCATATTCATCAAACGATTTTGAGACAACTTAGTTATATTATTGTCACGCTCCCAGTTTTAAAAGAAAAGTTAAAACGTTTAAATATCCCCCAAAATTCATAAAAAATATTTTGATAATACTTTCTGACAGATCAATTAATATCTCAATGGGCAATGAGAAACACACCCGATTATTATCCAAAGGCTTCCCAAAAGGATCAGTTTTAAGTCCATTATTATTTGATATTTATACATACGATATAGATCAATGCTTTAATAATAATATAAAAAGCTTACAATAGGAAGCTTACTTACTTCTTTACATCATTGACCAAAATGTAGGCAAAGCCAGTTTTAAGATTAACAACACACTTACTAAATTACAAGAATGGCTAGACAACAATGGACTTCAGCTATTTCCTTTTAAAAGTACTGGTTCTATTTTCAAGATTTCGATGTCCACCAAATATTTTATATATTGATTATAAACCTATACCACAAAAAGATTCTACAAAATTCTTAGGAGTAATATTTGATTCAAAAATTTCAGGAGTTCCACATTTTAATTATGTTGCTAATAAGTGTGAAAAATTAATGAACATCCTCAGATCCTTGACATGCGTTTGGTGGGGTGCTCACCCTTTTTATCTTAAACTAATATATAATGCAATAAATAGGAGTGTTATAGATTATGACACTTTCACACTAGAACCTTGTAATAAAACAAGCCTTAAAAAATTTGACGTAATACAATCTAGATGTTTAAGAATTATATGCGGAGCCATGACATCAAGCCCTTTGAATGCATTACAAGTCGAGTGCGGTGATCCACCTTTATATTTAAGGCGACAATTTTTATCAGACCAATAACTTTTTCGTTGTTTACAATATTCCATATAGGTCTCACAAAGCTATCCCATGTTTTGTAGTTAGTTATAGGAAATATTTATCTCTTTCAGCACCAGTTCGTCAATCAGCTGTTTTACCTATTTTTACATGTGAATACGAGGATCTAATTATCAATAAACAATTTCATTTCGACTTAGACATTCGTAAAAACGACCACCAAGCGAACGCCTCATTTAATTTTATTGTTCATGAACAATTTCCAGACTACATTTGATTTTTACCAATGTGATGTTTGTAAAAAGTGTTTTCGTCAGTTATATTATTTGCGGAAGCACATGTTGATTCATACCGGAGAAAAATCTTACCAGTGTGATGTTTGTAAAAAGAGTGTCAGTCAAATAGGTAATTTGCGGAAACACATGTTGATTCATACCGGAGAAAAACCTTACCAGTGTTATGTTTGTAAAAAATGTTTTAGACAATTAGGTACTTTGCGGAAACACTTGTTTGGACACTTGGAGAATAACTTTACCAATGTGATGTTTGTAAAAATTGTTTTATTTTCGTTTACGTTTCTCGCAACGTATTTTTATTTTAGCACTTGCCCTGTGCTTGAGATAAATTCCTATAAATTTTAAAGAAAGAAAAAATTTCGCCCCAGACAGGATTTGAACCTGTAACCTTTCGTCTCAAGCCGACGAATGCTCGAACCAATTGAGCTACTGAGGATTCAAGTCCCGTGGCGAAATTTTTAATTCCTTTCTAACCCGTTAACGCGGGTAGTTATGTCCTATAGATACACAATTCTGAGTACCCACCAAATGAGTTCATCATTACAGATGAAATTCACATTTTAGAATGGCCATAACTTTCGTTTCTCGCAACGTATTTTTATTTTAGCACTTGCCCTTGCCTTGCCACGCGAATTGATCTAACTCCAAAGTAAGCAATTTATTTGCTTCTGTTATGAGTGTTAGTTAACAATATTAATACATAAAAATACCCAAATATATTCAGTAAACACCCAGATCCAGAAATGCACACACATCTGTGTTTATCACACGTATATCAATCGTGAATTGAACCCGAGCCTCGTAATTAAGCCTAAATGATAGCCTCTTTTCTGTGTAGAAATTTATTGGGTAATGAATGGAATATGTTTAAGATAGTGATAGATTTTTTTTATTAAATCTGTGTAAAATCGTTATTCTGTTTTAGGCGTTTCTGAAAGTACCGTCCGTCGGATAGCGAAGCATGGCCTTGAAAAAGGTGGAAAGTTCTCTACACCTGCTAAGCATAGAAAGGGTCGTCCCTCAAAGGTGTTAGATGATTTTGACACATGTGCAATTCGTCAGAAAATACATTTTTTTTACACTGTTAAAAAAGAAGTACCAACAATTGGTAAAATATTAGTCCAATTAAAGGATGACATTGGCTATGATGGGAGTCGAGAGAATTTGAGAAAACTTTTAAAAAAGATTGGATTTGTGTACAAAAAATGCAGGTCAAACAGACAAGCTTTATTAGAAAAGCCTATGATTGCACATAAAAGAGAAAAATATTTGAAATAAATTATGGAAAACAGAAATTTGCCAGCAGAACTCCAAAAAAATATAATATATTTGGATGAAAGCTATATTCACTCCAGCTATAAACTTAAAAAATGTTGGCAGTCTATCGAAACTGAAGGTATTACAGTGGATATATCAAAAGGAAAGCGATGGATTATAGTCCATGCGGGAAGTGAAAGAGGTTTTGCACCTAATTCTCTTTTAGTCTTCAGTGGCGTCAATAAACAAGAGGATTACCATTCTGAAATGAACAAAAGCAACTTTACTAAATGGGTTACAGAAAAATTGATCCCCAACCTTACAGAGCTTTCTATCATTGTAATGGATAATGCCCCTTATCACTCTGTAATAAAAAATAAAGCTCCGACGTCAGCTACTAAAATTGATGAAATAAGATTGTGGTTACTGAAAAATAAAGTGTCATTCGATCCTGATTTGAGAAAACCTTCCCTTCTAGCTCTGGTAAAAAAAACATAAGCCAGAACCTGTTTATGAAATTGATGAGATTCTGGGTGAATACGGACATACAGTGGTAAGGCTTCCGCCTTACCACTGTGATCTCAATCCGATAGAGTTAATTTGGGCACTCGCAAAAAGGAAGGTCGCTGCACAAAATGTTGGTGCACAGGACATCAAAAAGTTGACCATAGAGGCATTTGAATCTATTAGTACCGAAGATTGGAAAAATTGCTGCGAGCATGTAAAAAAAATTGAAAAAGAATATTATGATCGTGGAAGAACGTTATATAATACCATAGACGAATTAATTATAATGGTTGGTGATGATAGTTCTGACGATGACACCACTACGACGAATCAAGTACTGAGTTAGACACAGCACACATAGTTGCTGGTACATCGCAAGAATGTAGTGATCACATGGAAGGAGTGGAATTTTTAGATTTCGACTAGTTAGAGTAGTTTTTTTACATATAAAAAGAGTATGTTCTAATATACTTGTTTTTTTTTGCATATTTAATAATATGACATATCAAAACATTCAGATTACCATT
Organism: Calephelis virginiensis; assembly: GCA_002245475.1. NCBI lineage: Eukaryota > Metazoa > Arthropoda > Insecta > Lepidoptera > Riodinidae > Calephelis > Calephelis virginiensis. The sequence continues at coordinate 17,324 of NJDC01000952.1, forward strand.
AAGATAGCGTTGTTTTAATGGAGCTCCTAATGGTAAGAGACAACCCTGGCCTATGACACCATAGATGTTGTTGGTGCGTGACTGTCCTGTGGCCGAGATGTTAGGCGTAATGTGTAAGTATACCGGCTAGCTTACCCTCCAGATCGGAACACAATGTCATTAAGGTGGCAGGAACAAGTAAGATAGTGGATCCCTATCCGGGCAAGTTGCTGCACAGCACTCTACCACCAATAGTCTAGTTGTTAATGACTCTTAACCTATGCTCACCTGGTTAGGAGGCACATGATCTATTCTACTCAGAGGACCTGGACCAACACAGGGAAAGTATGATAACTTTATTCAATTAGCTACCATAATCTGACATAATTTTGTGCCTCTATAGAACTGACATATCTGATCTAACAAAATAACTCAGTCATAAGCAGATTTGTCATAGATTATATACCTGAATTAAATTGAAAATTATTATCAAAGGTACAATAATGCATCATCTAAAATACTTTATAATTAATAAATATATTATACAAGCATTAAGATCGATTCATCGAATTAACAGTGTTGCTATATGAACGTGGTGGCGCCCTCATTTATTTTCTACTGTTTTATGTCGCACTGTACGTTAATTTGACATAAAATTCATTATGCTATGAAGAATTTGTTTGCAAAAAATTAGCTACACATCCAACCGCGGCAATGTAAATTGAGCCCTATGAATTGAAATTTGAATCTTGTGAGCATAATAATTAAATATTATTTATGATTGGAGACGTTGCCCTGTTGCCGGTCACTTTGTTGTCAGATGGATGACGCGTGTAACACGTAGATACTTATCAAGTCTAATGTTTTCTTGTTTTCTTTAGTTTCTGTAAATATTTAGCTACGTAGGTACAATCATAAGTTAGGCACTTTAAAATTGATAATAGGTAGGTTCTGTTCATATTTTGGACTGTCGGCAGGGAATGCAATAGTTTCTTGCCTTTCTTTGTGTAAAAAGTAAGTTATTGTTAATAAAAAACTAATAGGCAGATAGGAAATTTAACCACTGTGTAATTGATGGGACATTGGACATTCATAGATTAAAAATATGTGAATCATTTAGGTACATATTTACAATGATTAAACAATCAAATAACTTACATATTAAATAACAATTAGTCGACATTCCTACGGCGCCTACTCCTTTTTAAACACTTTCAAAGTATCCACCACTTTGTTCTATGCTTTTTACTGCCCATTTGCGAAGCTGTTGACGCAAGGCACTCAAAACTGAAGTATTACTTTTCACTTTTTGAAAAGTCGCCACTATTTTAATGTTTAAGTCCTCCGAACTAGTGGTTTTGTCAGAACAGACAAGTGATTTAACACTCAAAAAAAAACCATAGGTGTTAAATCGGGTGATCGTGGAGGCCACGGAACAGGACTGCCACGACCGATCCACAGCTCCCTGTATTCTGCATAAAGATACTGTCGAACATTCCAGGTTAAATGTGCGGGGGCTTCGTCGTATTAGTAATAGACGTCCCTTAAATTGACAAGAGGTATTTCTTCTAACAGTGCCGGCAAAGTTTCCCGCAGAAACTGTACGTAGGTTTCGCCGGTCAACCTCGCAAGGAATACCGGGCCCAGTACATGCGTTCCGACGAGACCTGCCCAGACGTTTTCTGAGTGCCGGTGTTGGAACGAGGCGACTTTGCTGGCGTGAGGATTTTGAGGCATCCATATATGTGTGTTATGTTGATTGTACATGCCCACTTGAGTGAATGTACTTTCATCAGTCCAAATAATATTATTTTACCAATTTCCCACTAACCAGCGACTGAACTTCAAACGCGGAACATAATCGCCTGGAGTTAACTCTTGACATCCTTTTAGGTGGAAGGGGTGTTGGCGGTCACCACGAAGAGTTCGCTTCAAACTTACATAAACTAATTAAGCGACGATGATATATTTTAGATAATTAATTACGAGATGGAAGAGGAAATTAAGCAATATTTACCAATTATAAGATAAATGGTAAATATTTCTTGATTTCGTCAATTTTGTAGAAGCTACGTTTGTTATTTAGTAGCGGCTCATTTATATATTCTATTGTCGCTTCTTTATCGTACCAGATTTGATCTGTGATTTCTGGCCAACGAAAGGTATTTCCTTTTGCTAACACCATAGTGCTTATTTCGTACTGATTTCCCTCAACAGTTTTTATAACGCCCGGAAAATATTCTCCTTCGTACTTAATTATTACGTATTTACTGTTTTTATCTCTTTTTTTTAACATAGCTAATGATATCAGAGGTAAATCTTCATCGGATTCTGATTTATGCAAATCTTTTTCTAAACCGTACTCACTGTCTTGATATTTGTTATCAGTGTTCAGTGTTGTGTTCGTCTGATGATGAACTTGACATGTGTTTCATTTTAGACTTTGCCGTTTAGTTTTTTCTTTCTTACTTTTCTTATTTGTTTTCTTTTCTAGCTTTATTTTTTCTCGTAATAACTGCTTTTCTTTTCTTTCTTTTGCACGGTCTTCTGTTTCTTTTATTTTTTGTTTCTTTTCTTTTCCTTTGGCAAGGCAAGCTAGTGCCTTTATTTAAATCGGGTGACACTTCTGACCCTACAAATTTTCGCCCTATTTCAGTTCTGCCTACACTGAGTAAAATATTTGGAAAATAATACTAAATCTGATGTTAAATCACTTCAATGTGAACAAATTGTTACATAATAAATATTTTGGATTTACTAAAGGTTGCTCAACCGTTGATGCAGGCGAGGAATTATTAAAAAATGTATTTGAAGCCTGACAGAATTCGCAAAATGCATTAGGTGTATTCTGTGATCTCTCTAAGGCTTTCGACTGTGTTCATCATGATACTCTTATCAGGAAATTACGCTATTACGGAATTAAGAACAAAGCTCTTGATGTCATGATCTCATACTTAAACAATAGAGTTCAGAAGGTAAAAATAAATGGTAAAACTTCTTCAGGTTCTGCGGTTACGATTGGCGTACCGCAAGGCTCCATTTTTGGTCCATTTTTGTTTCTTATGTATATAAATGACTTACCTTATCATACAATGGATATCCACGATATTGTATTGTTCGCGGATGATACTTCACTTATATTTAAAGTGAAAAGACAGGTAAGCATGACGAAGTGAACAATGCGATATCCAAAGTTGTACATTGATGATACTTCACTTATATTTAAAGTGAAAAGACAGGTAAGCATGACGAAGTGAACAATGCGATATCCAAAGTTGTACATTGGTTCACAGTTAACAATCTTCTTTTACATGGTAATAAGACGAAATGTATTAGATTTTCAACAATGCGATATCCAAAGTTGTACATTGATGATACTTCACTTATATTTAAAGTGAAAAGACAGGTAAGCATGACGAAGTGAACAATGCGATATCCAAAGTTGTACATTGGTTCACAGTTAACAATCTTCTTTTACATGGTAATAAGACGAAATGTATTAGATTTTCAATGCCCAATGTTAGGCTAGTAGATTCCAATGTACAACTTAATGGTTCTAAACTGGATCTGGTTGATTCCACTGTCTTTTTAGGCATCATAATTGATAATAAATTACAACCCTCATATTGAGAAATTGGCAAATAGGCTTAGTTCAGCAGCATTTGCAGTAAAAAAAATAAGAACATTAACAGATGTTGAAACGGCCCGAATAGTGTATTTTAGCTATTTTCATAGTTTAATGTGTTATGAGATACTTCTTTGGGGAAATTCTGCAGATATAAATACTAGATTTGTATTACAAAAAAGAGCTATTACAGCTATTTATAATCTTAATGTAAGGGATTCCCTGCGTGAAAAATTCAAAGAAATAAATATTTTAACCTTCAGTTCTCAATACATTTGTGAGAATTTAATGTATGTTAAAAAAATCTATATATGTTTACAAAAAAATGTGATGTTCACAATATAAATACGAGGGATAAAAATAATGTAGCCGTATACAAAACTCGTCTTCATAAAATTAGTAAATCCCTTTTCGTTCAATGTATACGTTTTTACAATAAGCTGCCCGTCGGTATTAGAGATCTACCTTTAAGTAAGTTTAAATTTAAAAAATGTATAAAGTGGCAGCATGGCCTAAAGGTCTTAGCCGGCCCCAGAAAGGGGCAAATTAACTTAAAAAAAAACAATGTATAAAAGTAAAATTATGTCAAAAAGGCTTATTATACGGTCTCAGAGTATTTGGATGATGAACATGCTTGGGGATAGAGATTTCAATCTCCCACTGCAATTCATAATGTGCTTTGTTGTAACTTTTATTTAAGTTTAAATCGGATTGTAATTTGTATTTTTAATCTAGTTGATATTGTAAATATTGTAAATATTATTACTGAAAAAAGACAAGCCCTTTCTGAGTTTCTTTTGCCGGATCTTCTCAGTGTGAGGCCGCGATTCCGATCCGGTGGTAGTTTATAAAAATGTCGACGCGCACAAATGCCACTTGTATGGTTCAAGTGAATAAAGATTATTCTGATTCTGATTCCTTTTTTTTGGTACGAATTGAATGTATGGGTCACTCGATATAGCGAACGGCAATCGTTCTTTAACTCGGCATTTTTTAATGTCTGGTAAAACCGTAGCTGTGGCTGTAACTTTATTGGATCCATCCATAGGTAGCACATCATTCACATGTTAATAAAGCGCTAAAGCTTGTTTATGTGGTGAAACCACATTATTATCATCAATTAGTGCCTCAGAACATTTCAGAGTGCTCATGGTTTTTAGCATTGAAGATGCAACTGGTTTAGTTGAAATCGCAACCTCGTCTACACCAATATCAGATGATGGCACACTTTTTGTCAAAGTAGATTTTGGTTGGCCCGATTCAAATTCAGTAATTTGTTAGTTGATCGCGTAACATTGAAGCTTCCGTAGCTTGTGGTAAATCCTCTGATAAAATTGATGCAGTCAGATCAGGTTCTTCATTTGCACGGGATTGTTCTAGTTGTTGGCCCATCAAATCATTATTAGTTGAAATGTTTGGCGTTTCAGTAAGGATACCTTTAGTTTTGGCCCAAATTATATACAGATTTTGAACTTCAACAGGCAGTAGATTTTCAACCTCATTTCTGGACATGAAATATAGTTTACTGAAAAGTCTGTAGTCTGTATCTCCTTCTCTATAAGCCATAGATTAAAGACGTTGGGCATAAATTTAAAAAAAAGTGCTGGCGCACATCCATCAGCTTTCAGATCGGCCTATGCCCCATTAACTTGCTATACTTTTTGCTATAAGTGTTGGTATTCTCTCTATCTGAAACCATTTATTCAGCTCTTCTTCAGTTACGCGTTATCTAGTCTTTGATAAATTTTGTGCCGTTCTTTGTGCCAAATCCGGATATTGCTTCAAAAACGAACTAAACTATTTTTTTTTGGGTGGTTATTTGTAAAACGACAGTTTTCCAATTTCTTTTCTATAATATTTTTTTCAACACTATCCAACAAAAGATCTTTTGTGACTGGGTAATGATTTTCAGCCTTACATAAAACCCATTGGGCTAATAATTTTTCTCCTTCTTGGAACAAACTGTAGATGGACCTGAGCTACAATCAAGTGGGCTGATCCCTTTATCTTTATTTTTGGCAGCTGCCACAGAGACTTTTTCCCCTCTTTGAACTTCATCTAATGCTCGATTCATTTGCTCCTTGGTGTAATTTCGCTTACGTGCCATTTTATCTGTGGCAATAAAATAATATGGTAATAACTAATTTTTTTTTGAGTCACCAGTCATGGACATCTAATCTTGAACATGTCTGTCCATTATTGGAAGAAGTGTATAATTTAGAAATAAGTAAGATAAAAGTAATGTTCTCCCGTTACACAATCCGAACGTTTTACGAAATTATCAAAAACATAAAAACCCAATGTTGAACAGCATTGTTCATAATTGGGTTTTGAGATATTCTAAGTATTCTGTCATAAACACTTTAAAAAAATACATTCTTAGGTATGGCAAAGACGTTATGCAAAAAAAGGATCCACAGATTAATAGTAAAAGACAAAATAAAACAAGAAACAGTCACAATAATAATGTAAAGCTTAAAAAGTACGTTATTGTTACCGACCTGCATACGATTCTTGTAAGAAAAATGGATTTATGTCAATTGTTTTTACTTGCAATAACGGGGACGTAGATGAAGCCGGATCAATATGGCTGTCAGGTTTAAAAACAAAAACATCTTGACCGGATATCGTCTGACTTCCGAAAAAATGTTGCCATTGCAAGAAAATTGTTCCAGTTAAGAAAATTGTTATTTTAAGCATTTTATTTTAAAAGTGTACAACATTGGTGCACTGTTCAAGAATGGTTCCATTATCTTAATTATGGTCAAGTTAAATGTATTTTTTTGTAGTTTTAGTATTAAATTAGACCCCATTAGCTCATAGTCGGTAGAATCAACGACCATGACATTCGAGCGACCTTAAAGAAACATAAAAAACCTCAAGTTAAATTTACTAAACCTTAAATTCTTTTGTAACCTAAGAAAGCTTTATTAATCTATTTTATAGATACACTAGCTTCCACTAGCGATGTAGCCGTATGTGTTAATCTATTGTATAAACTATATTCCAGTAAAATTTCATCTGAATCCTTTCAGTCGCCTTTGCGTTAAATAGTAATAAACGTCAATTTTTTTCTTACAAACTTATAATTTCATTCTTACAAACTTTCGTATTTATAAAAATACAATACAAATACGAATAAAAATACGAATAAAAAAAATACAAATACGAGCCAGTGTGTCATTAGTCTTGTGTAATGAATATTTCTTATTATGTGGTGTATAGTTTTATATAAAATTAAATATCTTGTATTAAAGTCAGCGATAAATACCCAGTAAACGAGGTGTTATTTACGTCCGAATCATCTTACATACATCAGAGCCTTTACCATGAGTTGTCATAGATTACGTTTGGTTAGTTACGTGTCGAAATGTATGACACATTTGGTCTAAAACTGTTTTTCTCTTAGTTACCAATAGATTAGTTTTCATACAAATAATTTAAAGAGACTGTAGTGAGTATAGTAAACTTGACAAGCCGTAAACTCATGGTAAGGACTCAGTAAATTTATCATTTACTTAATTTTTAGCGCTTTGCCCGCATTTTTTAGTTGCTCTCCCTCTCGCTCCCTGCATTCGATGAGATGTTGACATAAAAAGTTGCCGACGTCCTTCTCTAAGGTTGAGACTTTTTGTATAAATATTAAAATCAGTTCAGCCTCTTCACCCCGCAAAACAGGTGCATTGTGCTTTATAAACACGTATAGTACTACTATCGCCTCTGATCTAGCGGCCTGGGTGTTGGACTTAATTGAATGAGGTCCCGGGTTCGAATCCCGGGTCGGCCAACAAAAGAAAATTGGATTTTTCCAATTTTTTAATTAAAAAAAATGTTGGTCGGGATTTGAAATGTGCCCGGTTGGCGATAGGCTTGTCACCTATCACATTGTGGGACTTAGTGTCTTCGGCTAGTCGTGGGTGCCTTGGTTGTACCTCTGCCTACCTCTTCGGGGATATGGGCGTGAAGATACTTTAGTACTACTATTTGAATTATGCACTTCGGCTTTACACTTTTTACTCTGTTTACACTTTATACTTTTATTTTTCAACTGTCTGATCTAATCATCGACCATACACACCTATATCACAATAGACGCCTATTCTTTATAATTTTGCTTTGAAATAATTCTGGCAAATAGCTGAGTTGTGGGGAGGCCCGGAACTGCTTTCTTATTGGCCCTTAAAATGTCAAAACGTCATTTTTATAAACAGATATGTAAGATTAGTGATGAGACATATTTAATAAGAACAATAACATTTATCGATATGTCTTTTATTTTACGACCTTATTGAGGCGGATAGATTACCTAGGGCTTTACGAATTGCTAATACCGTCTGGAGA
>NJDC01000954.1:7320-47658 GCA_002245475.1 Calephelis virginiensis
ACACCATCGTTTGTATAGTTTATATTAAAAGGGAATGACATGAATATATATAATTAATGACTTTGTCATAGTAAATCAATCATCGGGATTCCGTAATGGGAAGGATCATTATGTTGACAATTATGCTGTAGCAATAAGAGAGTAACAACGGAAAAACATTCTAAAATTGAAGAAAAGTTATTTACGTATGGTCTTTAATGATTTCTAATTAATCTTTTGTAGGTTTAATGCGTTTAAAGGGAGTGCCTGGAAAATGGGAGCCCCCTGAAGAAAGAACCGACAGACTGACTGTAGACGTCGGAGGCGGCGCCTACATTGAAGTGTCTCATCCATCACCCCAAGGAGAGGAAATGTAAGTTTTCTTTTAAGGTTATAAAATCGTTATTCAACAAGCTACGACTCTCCTAATGGTACGATAAGACCGTCGCCTAAAGACACCATATATGCCAATGATAAGTTGCCATTTTCTGGCCGGAAGCTTTCACGTTTGCAAATTTGTCTACCCTGCAAACACGGAATCAAAAAAACCGAGCTTTAGATGCCTTAGAAATTAAGCTATTAATATGGTCATCAAACATTAGCTTTGAGTCAAGAGTTACATCAAGGTCTCTAACTGTGTCGGCCTGTAATAAAGAAGTATCCGTGAGAAAATAAATTAAATTTAGTTGGTTACGTTTTCGATTAAAAGTGATGGTAGAACATTTAGAGGAATTCAAGTCTAGTTTGTTTGTTAAGCAATAATTTTGGAATCTATTTCAGTCCTGACATATTTCGTATTGTTTTACATATTTTCATAGCGTCCGCAAAAAGATAGTTGAATAGTGGAAACAATGATCAATATCGTTTATGAATATTACAAACAGTAACGGACCTAAAAAAGAGCCTCGGGAGACGCCTGATGGAATTTGTATCCTTGAAATCATTGAGAACAACTACTTGACTACGATTTCGTATCTGTGAAGTAAACCAGCGAAGAAGATAATACCTGCCTTAGCGAGCTTGTCAAACAAAATACCATGATGAATACGATCGAATGCCTTACTGTAATCGGTGTATACAACATCGATTTGAAAACCCTCTTCTATATTAGAAGTTATTTCACCCGTAAACAATGCAAGATTAGAAATACTTGAGCGAGATTTCCAAAATCCATGTTGGCGTGGGGTAAAAGCCAATTTAATCGCAACATACGTTCAGTCATAGATTATACGCTCAAGTATCTTTGAAAAGACACAAAGTTTGGAAATTGGTCTGTAATTCGTAACATCAGAAGCAGTTCCTTTTTTATGAATTGGGGTGAATTACAACATTACCATCAACGGAATTAAATACTGACGCCGAAAGACTGATTATTGTTTTTTAATTATTTCACTCACTGACCATCCAAAATTGAATATAAAGTTTATAAAAAATATTAGTGCGCTTGAAAGTACATAATCCTTAATGCACATTTGCGACGTATGTCAGGCGCGGCGCTCGCGTGCACTGCGCGCCGGTGGCGGGGGGCCGCGCGGTGGCGGGCGGAGGGGAGGCGCGGGCCATGTTCGCGGCGCACGCTCGCGCGCGGGCCTACGACTGTGAGCTGGACGCCGTGCTCGACAGTGTCGTCGGCAACAGGAAAGACTGCTTCATTTCTATTAGAGGTATGTTTTTACTTTCTATTTTTTATAATCCACAAAATTTACAGAAAAAAATGCAATATTTCGTTGAGGTTTATAATATGAGATATTTTATTTAATATTTGACGTAACAAAATAAAAAAATACATATGTATCAATATGTTTGGATACGCACAATATTATAATGATTATGTACGCCTGTTTATTTGTATACAAATAAGACACGCGCGAGTGTTACGATAGTTAAAGTATTTCATTCATTAAATTAAGAAAAAAAAAATATTTTCATGTGTACTAAATATATTACCTATATAGACAGTGGTTGTCTCTTATTATCTGAAAAGTCGCCTCCAAGTTTGTTATGTTGAAAATAAATAGAAATATAAAATTGCTCTGTTGAATCAAAAGAACCTTGAAACTCGCTTTGTAAGTAAGATATTTTTTATAATTTAATTATGAGGCTTGAGTTTTATTCCTGAATTTCTTTTTAACTGCAATGGTTTTGGTATAGGTTTCGTTAAAACTAGTTAGGGATAACCCTAGAGATTTTATGTGTGTTTGGGCACCGAAGAAGAATGTACATCTTTGATTTACAAACGGCTCGTAAAAAGTGGCATTCGCTCCATATTTGCAGATAAGCCCTGTTCACCCTATACAATGCACGTGTTTTGTAATTATACTAACTTAACATTTTAATTAATCTTATATTAATTGTATGCCATTAATAGAAGTATAATTAAAAATAAAACGATTAATATCAACGCCATCTATGGACCATTCAGGTAACTATTTCGTTGGCGTCACATAAGCGTCGGGAAAAGCTGGTACTAGCTGTGCCTCAGTTTTATTTGACATGTCATTTAGACGAAAAATATGATTGATGAGTCACTGAATGCGCGCACACAGGACGAATTTCTATATGTGTGTGAGCTGGGAAAAGGCACTGCTTATTGTTCTAAATATTCCTAAAATCGAAGTATAGTGTTGCCAATTTAATAATTTTACTGGAGTAAGCTACTTTTCAATTAGTGTTATCGACAAATGTTGAACGATAATATTTGAAGTGGTGTCCCTGGCAGGTATCTGCGACTACCGCGACGGCACGCGCGGCAAGGAGTGGCAGGCGCACGCCGCGCTCGCCGCCGCCGCCGCCGCCGCCGCCGTCGTCCGCGCCGCGCCGCCGCCGAAAGACTAGAGTAGCCCGGTCGCTGTCAATCGATACATTGAGATGCAATCCTGACGATGACGTTAGACTAACGTACACACACCTCTAAAACCAACCTACAAATTTATGCACTAACCCGTACCAACCTATTTTTGACAAAAGCCGTATCTTAACACATGAAAAACTTATCGCAGTTTTGTCCTTTAAATTTTAAAAAAAAATTAATACAAACCTACAGTTTTAAAAACATAAAATTTCGACTTTCCACTATTAATATACTAACACCTACTAACAATAGATAACCTCAGCAAATATTCAGCAATGTATGTCACAAATCCTTATACATATTCCATATTTACGTCACAAATTATTACGTACCACTGATAAAACCTATTTTGTATATTTAGTAGATATACTAAATGTCATAAGTACAAAAAACATAATTTGAAAACCCTAAAATTTGTCTTAAAACGCCGTATGAGTCAGTAAATTAACTGAATACCGAGAAGATATATACACAAAAAATAATGTGTTTATTCAGATAAATGAGTATAATTAAATTTTCGAATCAATTTTTAAATCTAAATCAACAATATGACAAAATGTACTTAGCGATATTATACTTTGTTCAACATAACTTGTCACGCATGACATTTGAAGAAATTTGAAGGAATGACGTACACGTAATTAAAAACACTCATTTGAATCCATAATTTTTACTCAGTGTTTATGTGGTTTAAAAATTATAAATTATATGTATAAGATTAAATGTTTCGTCATAATAAGACAAACTAGAACTAAAATGTCATATAAAGTTTATCAATGATTGTTGTTGTGTTCGTATTGTAATATTTTAAGAATATATTGTATTTTATACGTACGAAAAATGTATGTTTACGTTGTTCGTGTTGTTTTAAATCGTAACGTATGTAATAAATTAAATAAACGATTGTTAAATGTTCTTTAAAAGTTCACTTGTATAATCGGCGAGTATAAGGTTAATTATACTTTTAGACTTTTTGTTAATTTGACAGCCATACGAACAATTACATTAATTTATATAATAATATTATTAATTTATATAATAATTAAATTACATTTCATGCATTGTTCCATTATATTGCTTTATCATAGAGGTCTTAAAATAAGTATTTATTTATTTCACTTCCATAAACATAACACTATACAACAAAAAAAACATTACGATAATGACATTTGTCAAAGACTGTGTTGTAGTTATAAACGCCTACCTCCAGAATGAAATATGTCATTTTAAAAATACCTATACTTCGGTCGCACGCAGAGACTTCAATCATCTTTTAAGCAGTCACCTATGCCCGGTTCCTGTATTCAAGAAACTAGTCATTTTTGCTTACGAACGATAGTTTTTTACGAATAGTTGAAAATCTAACTACGGTCGTTCGTTATCTATTGATAACTCAAAGCATTTTGTGTAACTATGAGCAACGCTTCGTTACTTTTAGATAAACAACCAATGGTTATACTAACTAATTACTGTTCGTTGATTATAGGAACCGTGTTTTAGTCGTAATTTTCTATACAAAATTATGACTACGATAGATTTAATGGTATGGTAATTAATGTCTATAAGTGCATTAGATTACCTACCAAGTATATGTACCGATCAAAATTGGTCTACATGTTTAAACTAATTAGCTTTATACCCGTCGATATATTTAATAGGTGCGGAACCCAAATATCGATTTTAAATGCCTTTAGTAATTATGTGATAATTAAAAATAAAGTTACCCGATTATTTATAATCATAGATTTCCAATCCCATTTAGGATGTAGCTGATACATACAGGTCCACTTGCCTTACAACTTTTAGATTGGTAAGATATTTATACATTTTGTAGATGATTGTTCATTACATGTTTTTGTTAGTAGACAGTAAATTAAGTATTTATTTCATGTGTCATAATTATTAAGCTCAAATAATCTACCTATTTGTTCTTTGTCATTCAAAGTTATAGCCAGTATAGCGGCTTAAGCAACCGCGAGGCCTATAGAAAGGCCATTATTTAAAAAAAAGGATTGTGTGGTTTTATGAAACCACGGTAAAAGTGAAACTTGATCTATAACTATAAACTATAGATGCCGCCATATTGGCCTCGGCTACTCTGACGTTACCGTCACGCGACATGCGACACACAGACCAAAAAAATCGAGACTATGTAATAAAACTTTTACTTTAAAAAATCACCTAATTTGGGTTGGCGACTTTTTTTCAGTTTTATCCCAAAAAACCGATAGATGGGGCTGGCTACCTTTTTTTTTTAGGTTCCTATAAAATAGCGGGGTTCTCAAGTTTACATGTTGGTGTGCCCAAATTTTTAATCTTTCGTTATTTAATTTGAACCTAATATATTAGCTGATTAATAGTTCTTCCACACACAATTGTGTTATTATCATTACTTCATTGTTTTATCATGATGTTTCTGACGCAGCCTCCACTTAATGATGTGGATCTGTTAATTATTGTAATGCTACTTAAGAGTGTCATTATTATTTAGTTTTATTTATAATCTCATGTGTTTGTATGTGTAAGTTATGACCATGCTTTGTTCAGGCGAGATTATTTTATTGTAAAGCATCACCATTGGGTGTTTTCGCTTGTTCGCTGTAAACAAAAAGCGTGTTATTGATTTAAATGTTAAAGAAAACACTTAACCGGGATTACTCTTTTACATAAATAAATAAAAATATGACGAAAAATTTTTGTAAAATAATAATTGTTTTCCCTTTAAAAAATGTGATTTTTCGAACGAAAAATTTTTGACCGAAAGTGAAATACAATTTATAATTGTATTAAGATTTAATAAATATAATGTTATTCATATTTTAGTTTTAGATATTATTTATGTTGAAGAAAGATCTTGCTCGCTGAATAAATAGAAGAAAAAAATATTCGTTTGTCCAAAGTCTGATATAAATACTTAAATTCGAAACATTCCGTAATAATTATTAATATTTAGGCATTTTGGACGATTCAAATATAGCATACCTACAATTTCATAGTCGTAGCAGTAGATAGGTAACAATTTTTGGATACATATTTTAAATTTACAAATATTTTAGGCCGCGAGATCTAGTACGGCCTTAACCTTAAGACAAGCATGGACATTAAAAATGTGTTTTATATACAAAAAGGCCTAATATTGATTGTTTCTTACAAACGTACTAGCAGCAATACGCCATTTTTAGTAATTGTTGGAACGAAGTTCCTTACGGCAGGCTTGGAGGAGATAGGGATTTTGATGCGCGACCAAACTAAAAAAATGTGATAAACCGTAAGAAAAAATCCGTGGAGTAAAACCGTTAAATGAGACGTGCGTAGGCGCGACAGTCGTATACAAAAGCCTTTCTCTCTCTTTATTTTCGTTTTCTCATCCCTTCTCTCTCTATTACCACTCCACCCTGCCAATGCCTAGTATATACTCAGGAATGTTGTAGATTCCACAGTAGCCGAAGGAACTTCGCTCCTACCTGGTGTCCCACGACACCACATTTATATTTCTTTTGTAGCATTTTCAATATACATTTTTATAACATGACCATTCTTAGACAAGTATCGTGTGTAAATTATGAGGCTAGTCAGTGACCTCTTGAAACAGAAATATTTTAATGGTGAAAATCAGCTTATTGAAATAATATTGCTTTAACGCGTCACTGTAATGCCTTAATTATTCCTCTCGCGGCCTTATTATAAGATAATATTGACCATTGACCATGTCATAATAAATTTTGTAGTTGTATTCTAGTAGTATGTTATAATAGTTAAACGTTGGTTACTATTTCACTGCCATCAATGGCCTATTAATTGATTATAGATTTATTATACAATATGTTAACGATTGTTGTGGAAACCAAAGTTTACAATTTCGGCTGTTTCGAACAGGTCTAGTCGCCTGATATATCTATGGATATTTATTTACACATTTTTAGAAGTATAGTTACTTTTTAATATATTTTAATAGATTATAATCAAAATAAATTAATGTGTAAAAGTGCTAACTCCTAAAGGCCAAAATAAGTATAAATTTTATTTTTCACCCTCTTTATCAAGTTATAGTTCAGAGACAATGATTAAAAAAATATTTTAATTTGAAATAAAGACGCTATACTTAATTTAAATTACAGATTATGAAATATTCGAGTTTTGGACCATAAGTAGTTTCATATATTATATTTTACTTCTTTATTCTATTTATTTATATAATTTCCGTAAATTCTATAGTTTCAAACGTGTTTAAAAATGCTTTATTTTTTTTTCTTTCGACAATAACTAAATCCATGTTAGCATCTTTATTCATTAAGGTTGTCAATGTTAAACATTTTTATAAAATGGTATTATTTAATAATTTTGTTGTATTGTTAAGTGCCTATTTTTATTATTTATTTTTATAAGAGACGTTTTGACGTAAATAAAGTGCCGAGTGATTTTTTGTAAACTAAACTACGTAGCTTTGTTTGTATATTAGCAGTAAATTTGTGCAAATTTTTTGTATACTACTTAGAATTTCGATAGCACGAATAAAGTTTTGAATGAATTTTATTTCTATTATTTATGTAACTTCTAAACATCCCTTATCCCTATTACCTCATCCCTTAATGCGTCAAAGCGTCCTGGGTTCGATCCTCGTGTCGGGCAGCATAAAAAATGTTGTTTTTTAAATTTTCTAATAAAAAAAACTTAGACCGGGACATGATATGTGCCCTGTTGGCGATAAGCTTGCCACCTATCAAATCGTGGGATTTAGTGTCTTTGGCTAGTCGCGGGTGCCCTGGTTGCGGCTCTGCCTATCTCTTGGGGGACATTTTTTTTATGATATTGGAAGGCAAACAAGCAGGCGGATTTCCTGATGGTAAGAAATTTACGCCGCCTAGAGACACCAAAGTTGGTAATGGTGCGTTGCCAACCTGAGGCCGGGATGTTAGGCTTCGAGCAAAAGTAAGTTTACCGGCTACCTTCCCCTCCAAACTGGAACACGGCATGACGTTATGGCGGCAGGAATAGGTAAGGCGGTGGTATCCGGGTGAGTCGCTGCGAAACTCTACCACCTAGTCAGATGTCACGGTGTTAGTGACGGTAGGCCTATGCTCGCCTTTTACGAATTTCCTGGCAGGAAGGCAGATGGTCTATTCTGCAGAGGAGCCCGGACCGGACGGAATAAAGTATAATTAATTTTAAGTGTTAGTACATATTTATGTGATGCGTGCGCTGCGTGGTACAGGGCTGTAATAATTCTGGTAAGTTTTTATAATTAATTACAAAGCAAATTTAGTTTTTATTTTTTGCAGCTAAAGTAAGGCAGACAACAAAAAAATAAAGAGGAACTTTTTTGTTTAGAATTTTTTGCTCTACAACTTTTACTTGAAACTTTTTTATCTATTTCCTACCGTTATTAAGTTATTTTAAAAAAAGGCATTTTTCAACCCTTTATTTTTTTCATCCCTTTCCCCTTAATTTAAATCAAAATTTCTTTCATCATATTATTTATGTATTAATGAACACATTCTTACTCATTGCGCCAAAACTGGTCAGATCATGGTTTCATTTAACTTTTTACTGGACTATCATGCAGTCAAGTCCAACAGCTGAACCGCTAGACCACATTGTAATAATTTTTTCCCCTTGTTGGTCTTCGCTCCTTTGCAGAATAGACCATTTGCCTTCCAGCTTCTAAAAGGCGAGCATAGGCTTATTGTCACTAACACCGTGACATCTGACTAGGGATAGTTTTGCAACGACTCATTTGGATTGGTACCACCGTCTTACCTATTCCTGCCGACATAGCATCAGTGCTTGCCATTGACGTGTTCGGAGGATAAGGTATTTGGTAAACTTACTTTTGCTCGAGGCTTAACATCCCGGCCTCAACTTGGCAACGCACTATTACCACCTTTGGTGTCTCTAGGCGGCGTGAACTTCTTACCATCAGGAAATCCGTCTGCCCGTTTGCCTTCCAATATCATAAAAAAAAATAATATAAAATAAACAATGTTACGCAAAACAGACTAAGGGCGTAGCTAAGATTCTGTTTAGAGGGGGACAAAGAAAATCCTAGACTATGTTGTTTTGATCATGGTTTTTATCGTATTTTAAACAAGTACCTACTTAGTAGATGTGAGGTAATGTTCCTTTAAGGATAGCGCCCATTTGGACGGTGCGCATCGCAGCGCAATAATCCGCCAAGAACGTCTTCATACATTGTTTATGGAGCAACGCCCACTGGCCGCCACTACTCCTCCATAATTCCACCCAGTAACCAGAACGCAGCCCCAAGTCGAGGTACGGTCTCCCAGGAGACAGCCCTTGTTGCTGGCGTTGTAGGGAACAGTCGAATCCATCTAAATAATTATGTCTCGTGCTGAGCTCTCTGCTCGGCCCACAAAGCCCGGTAAAGTTGTAAAAGCTTTTAATATTGTGAATAGAGCACCAATGACATTTTAACGCTAAAGTTTGGTGTTCAGGTACTAGAGGCGGCACTTTCCATTCTTGACGATTTTAACGTTGAGTCTCCTCTCTATTTTTTGCTCTACTCTTTGGCGCTGAGTAACAGAAATCCGCCGATGGAAAGCTTTACTTTTGACAAATATTCTCACGGTACTCCGAGTAATTTAAATTTAAAACCTCTGTCTTTTCTTTTATGAGGAAATTAGTATAGGATTTTATTCGGTCTAAGCTTTTAACATTTTAGTTTTATATTCCGTTTTAACAGGTTTCAATAATTCGAATAGTTTGAGATCTCTACTAGGGGGTCCCCACCCCTGGCTAAACCCATAAAAAAACCCAATTTACATCATTTCTAAACTATTAGAATGAGAATAAGATGAATGTGATGTGTGTCGGTTCTACGTAAAGTTTTTCCTTTTGCTGTCAATAGTTTACAAAAATAAATTGACGGCATTTGTTGTACTTTGGTCCGGACAAATGCTTATTAGGCTCCTTGTTTATTCTGTCGTTCACCCATAACGCAGTACATTTGTCTAGGTCTTGAACTAATACGGGGCAATATTAAAGTTTATTTTGACAGAAACATAATTTCAGCATTTAACATATGTATTTACATATAGTTTACATTAAATTATAGTAACCTTATAATAATAATTAGTAATTAGGTACGTCATGTATATGAATAAGTTTATTCACCACCATACTTCAATCAATTTGAACTTCTGTCCGTAGACCATAGCTGAAAATAAAATAAAATTTGTTACAACATAAAATTATTTTATAAATAGAATTTGTTGTTTGAAACCATATATGATCGTAGCATACCGCATTTAAATAATGAAATTATTGTTATTTTTTTATAATATGTAGGTATAGTAGTACTATTTACATTATGCGCTTCGGCTTTACACTTTTAACTCTTTTAACACTTTACACATTTACTTTTAAATTGGCTGACCTGAAATTATTAATTATGTAATAACAACTCTATATAGATATCTTTATAATACATTCGAATTTCCGAAGCTTGACGAATATAGCCGAAGCGCATTACTTAAATAGTACTACTGTAAAATAAATGATCTCCTAATGGTAAGAATATAAGCCGCATATAAATATAATATCCATTGTTGATTCCGGGTTCGCTGGCTAGTATAGGCCATCTGCGTCTCTGTCAGGCAGCTCGTAAGAGGCGAGCACAGTAAATAAGTTAGTCGATTGCTGTGCCATAATTTGTCCGGGTTGGGATTCACCCTTTCCTGTTGCTGTAACCATAATGACTTAAGCCCGGTTCCAATAATCAACAAACCGTCATCCGTTAGTATAACCATTGGTTGTCTAAAAGTGATGAAGCGTTGCTCAGTTAAACAAAATGCTTTGAGTTATCAATAGACAACGAACGACCGTAGTTAGATTTTTTATATTCGTATAAAAACTACCGTTCGTAAGCAAAAATGACTAGTTTCTTTGAATATAAGAACCGGGTTTTAGTCTAAGTTCCGGCCCGGAGGGTAGGGTAGCTGGTAGACTTGCACGACAGGCTTGACATCCTGGCCACAGAAAAGCGACGCACATATATCTAACATAGTCTATGGGGCACGGTTTTCTCTTACCATCAGGAGTCGTTTTCTAGTTTGCTGGTTTGTCTTGCTTTTTAAAAAAAAACATATTTTTTTTATAAAAATCTCACATGTCATTTCATTTCTATTAGCTTGAGTCTCGTATTAGGCATGTGCGTAATCAGAATGGAGAGGAAAAATTAATGTTTAATGCTCAGTCTTAAAATAGAAAAAGCTTAAATTTTAAGTAAAAGTTACATACATACGCACATACATATCTTCACGCCAAGTCCCTTACGGGGTAGGGAGAGAGTAATTCACATTCATTTCCCTTTTCATACAAACACGTCGGTTTCGGAGACGCTTGACACCACCCTCGGATAATATCCGATCATGTCAACCTTGATCTCCCCGGGTACCTACATCTAACCACATTCGCATTGCATATCTGCTTTGTCAATCCTTCCACATTACCGAGAGCATACCCTTTCGCATTTTAACACCAACTCTTTCTTTCAAACCCATTCTTCCTCGGATCTCACTGTGACGAATGTCTAGTATTAATATCATGTAAAACGAAAGGTTACTTACTTATCATATTTCATATACTCCAAAATGTTCATTCTGAAAAGTGAAAAATAAAATGTAATATTTATGGGCTAAATTATGGAAACTAATGCTACTTGACATTGAATGTACAATCCTTTCGATATCATTTTATTGAAACACATAGTTCAACTCTATTGTAATGTCCGCCCATGTCACATGTACTATTGAATAATTGTTACTATGATCATTATTCTTCAAATTCAGAAAAACAGTGGTCCAAACACCACTGGATTACAATTTAAAAGTAATAACAAACAAATTGTAATTTAAATATGCAGGATATGTACATAACCTAGTCAACATTAACTCAAGATGAAAAGTTACTGCAGTACACTTCATTCAAATTTACTTGATGTTACCCGTCTCAGATTTCTTTTTGGTGAAAATGCTTAATTTTCTATGTTAAATATAAAAATAAAAAATGAATTGCTATTTCCCTTGGTCATCTGCATCACACATGAAAGGATGAAACAATTTTGGATATTATTTTTTGTCTGTTAGCCAGGAGCAGATTCATATAAAATAAAAACTCATGCATAGTTAGGACAGTTTAGTTTAGTATATCTAAACTTATAAAATAACATGTCCTGACTGACTGATTCCCGAGCAAAAACTTTTAAATTTACAAGCGTGAAGTTTGGTGACTAGGATTGTTTTATTGAGTAGGCACCCACTAAGGAAGGAATTTCGGAATTCCACTCCTAAGAGGTTGACATAGGGATAAAAAGTTTTTATGGAAGACCTTCATTTTTGAGTTAGAAACATAATTTTATTTTTGGCATACTTATTAAAAATGAGTAAATTAATGTATTTAAAGCGTCTTGGGAAATTCTACCCCTAATGGGTTGAAATAGGGCTTGGGATGGGACAGTTTGTATGAAAGTTCTGATTAATCTTAATTTATATAAATTACGTGTCACGTAGTTACGTTTCACGTGTATCGCCTCTGTGGTTTAGCGGTCCGGGTGTTGGACTTGACTGCATGAGGTCCCGGGTTCGAATCCCGGGTCGGCCAACAAAACGAAAATAGGATTTTTCCAATTTTCTAATTAAAAAAAAATGTTGGTCGGGATTGGAAATGTGCCCGGTTGGCGATAGGCTTGCCACCTATCACATTGTGGGACTTAGTGTCTTCGGCTAGTCGTGGGTGCCTTGGTTGTACCTCTGCCTACCTCTTCGGGGATATGAGCGTGAAGATACATAGTTTGTCCACAATGGACTCCTAAACTACATAACCAATTTCAATCAAATTTACACTCGGTGTGCAGTTTGACCAAACTTGAAAGATAGGATAGCTTATATCTCAATTTTTTTACTTTTATTACATGTGCTGAACACTATATAAAAAATTTAACACTTAAGTATTTTTGAAGGACTTTTAAAAGTAAAATTTCCAGTAACAATTATTTCAATGCAAATTGGTCGCAAGTTACAATGTCTTACGTTGATAGCCAAATTGAAAAAAGAATGAGGTAACAGGTTTAAATGCTATATTTTTTATGTATGTTCATCGATTTCTCAATCTTTTGTGATAAGATTTAAGAAATAGTTCTTTCATTTACAAAAAAAAACTCACTTTCAAAGTGTCTTCATTGCCACAAAATCAGAATTTGATGAGAAATTGAGAAAAAAATCTCTACTTTTTATATACTTAGATGACGACATAATAACATGGAAATTAAAGTTTGAGTACATAGTTTTACTTCATTTGAATTGTAGAATTCCTTAATTTACATAATTATATGAAAACTGACTGTAATTTACCTAAACTAGGCGCGCAGGTGCAGAACCACAGCTTTTTCATGGTTTTTGTGTAAAAGAGTAATAAACATTGTCAGTCACAAACTTCCGCTAATAGTTTAAAAAGTTTAGTAATGCCTACCTTATCTGAATTTTCTGTGCCCACCCCTGTATGGGAGTCAAAAGATACTATTTAACACCACAGTAATATTTGAAGATTTCCGTTAAGATATGTATTGCAGTAACTTGTAATACAACAATTAAAACACATAATAAATGATCCCACTTAAAACATAGAATGTTAGTAACAATCTGTGAATTTTCAAACATAGCATGAACATTAATAACATCCATTATTAGTAAGTAGGTAAGCACAAAGCAATATTTTACATATCTAAGATGTTTTTGTTACATCTTGCACCATTTCCAGAATAAAGTGCAACAATATTTTAATCGCACACAGTATCTGCAAATACTTTATTTGCAAGTGATATAATTGTACTACTGTGTAAAATATCACAATGAGTATACCCCCTAAAAGTGCAAACACAAAAGCAACGTGTCAATATTAAATTCTGTTACTTGCATCAATCTCAGAAGCATGGTGTTGATTCACCAGCATTTGTTATTGTTGGTCTTCTACAAGTTTAAAATAACATTATTTTTTTTATAATTATGAGGCAAATATGGGCAAATCAAATTATTTTCATAACTTGATTTCAAATATTTTAATGGAATACAGTACAATCTTATCAAATTTGTTTAGGAATTTATTAATGGTACTTAAAATCAAAACACATTTTTAAGTTTAAGTCATGAAAGACAATCTAATAGACCAAGATTATAAAATGGTAAGGGGCATACAAAATCTATATACCTACCTATACAAACTCTGCCAGCATAATATCAGAAGTGCCAAATTACAGATTGTACTGTATTATTGTCATGCAAGAAAAAACTTGTACAGCACTTGTAAAACAACTTCTAAACTTTGCTTGTTAAAACATCAATCATTTATAAGTTTGAAATAAATTTGCTTTTTAAATATCTTATACAGAATACTTTCATTTTTAAATTATGAGCATCTCAAAATTGATCAAGTGACCTACATACTACAAACTATTGATGGGTCTACATTCTACAAATACCTAATAATGGACTGTATGCAAAATCAATTATCTTTACTCATTTTCAAAACATGTGCATAATCTTAAAAGTATAGCTGGGAACTACACGTCACTGAAGAGCCGCGACACTAAGAGAGTTGGTGACACTCACTAGACAGCAGGAGACACTTACTTAGGTCTCGAGTAACAAATCATCTTTAGTGAAATCAAGCTGCACATAGTACTTGCAAAAAGCCATAAAGAAGAACAAATCATCAACTGTCAGACTAGATCACAAGCTTGGACTAACATACAGCTGTCTAAAGAGGCCTTTAGCATGTCAAGAGCTCAAAAGATATAGATTCACATTTTTTTTATAGTTAATCTATAATGCAATAGAAAAGCTCAAATATGTTTATCAAGAAATTATAGTCTTCTAAAGATATTCATAAAATTCACAAATGAAATTCTCATTTGAGTATTTGTAGCACATATTAAAGTACTGATTTCATTGTACTTACCAGCATATTTAACTTCATCAAAAGCTTTTCTAGCCTTTTTAAGTTCTTCATTCATAGTAAGAAGATCCTTAACTCGAGCGTATTTTCTAAAATCTTTTCGAACCAGAAATATAATGTCTTCTACTTGAACACGTCCAGGTCGCCCAACTTCCATAGCTCTAAAAATATTGAACATGTCTGATTTCTTTAGCTATTAAATTAGGTTGACTGTTGTAAGAATTTATGCAAATCATTTTTGGTATGTATAATTTATGAAAATTATGTTACATATATTAATATATGTATTATCAAACAACGGTGAAGGAATACATGGCACAAATAAAAGTAGTGTCTACCAACTGATGAAAAGAAATCATACTTAAAGCTATTACTAATAATTTGTAAAAATAAACGAATATTTTGTAATAATATAACTTTTTATATAGTTAGCATTAAAAAAGGGATAGTTTTATTACAAAAACTAAATATTTAGGCTTCGAGTTAAACTGTGCTATGCTAAAATAGTACCGGCAATTATCTTTTGAATACATTTCTAGGTTTGTTAGACATCATTAAAAGTATAGATTATTAAATATTAAAATGAACATAAAATTATGTGCCACACAATTCAGTGCTGATTTTCCACATAACAGCAATGGCTGAAAAAAATAGTGAAATCTTTTAATCACAGTGCTAGTATTAACAATTGATTTAAAATATTTATCTAGGACAAGTAATATCTATATGATATCACTTACATGTTCTTAATTATACTGCACCCGTCCCAGTTTGTAAACTATACTAATTGCAGATGGGAACAGTTTCTATAATGAGAACTGCTAGACAGGAAAATGCTAATGTGCTTTGGGCACTTAAGTGAATTTTCCCAATAAAAATCCCAACAAAAAGTGATATAAACTAGACTCTTTCCTTTTCTCCTTTACTCATTTCTGATGTGATGTTTCTCTAGATGTGATAGAAAAAGCTATCAGCTTTTTCTATCACATCTACTTTGATTATTATGTATCAGAATTAAAAATAAATAAGCTACAAAAAAAATACTTTACTGTCTTTAATTTATAAGTATAACTTACTTATGCGTTGTTTCCGTGATGAACTCTATGACCAAATCTTCAAGAAAATCAACACTTTCGGTGTATGGATTTTGATCATCTCCAAAGCCATACATCATACATCTAAGTTCTTTGCTAAATAATCTTTTACGCCCCGATGATGTTGCACCTAGCTGATGTTCAGTTTCTTCTTCGTCGAACTATTAACGACATAGATACATATGTATTATGATATCGAATGGTTAATGACATCTGAAAATATTTCTAACATATTAATACAATTACCTGGTCAAACTGATCTGGAGTATCAGCTGTAGATGCCATAGTGCTTTTTACAAACGACTGCGAAGTTATTTGTATTAAAAATTTCTGAAAATATGATAAAATGTGAATCAGGCGAGGTCGACAATTTACATATGTGTTTACATACCAATTTACATACCACTAGACTGCAAAGAGTATATAAATACTACGTAATTTTTTTTTTATTTTTTTTAGTTAATTTGCCTCTTTATGGGGCCGGCTAAGACCTTTAGGCCATGCTGCCACGTCTTCCGTAATAATAAATTCTTTTTCATATTAAAATTTTAAATTCATTTCTTCAGTTTCTTAACATATTGTCTTCCCCTTTTTAAAAGTCATTTCCTTCACTAAGACAAAGCTTATTTGAGTCCTTCAATACGTCTTTAGTTTTAATTTCTTGAAGTTTACATATTATGTTTCTCCGTTAATTTGTTTTATAGTACGTCACACCCTTGAATTACGATTATTTTCACACAAATTATAAAACTAAAATTCTAAACATCAAAATCATCTTCTTTCATGTTGGCGCCAAAACTTCTACGATAGTGCAAAAAGTATTTTTAATATTCTTTTTTTTACCTCTATATTTTATACTAGTCTTATATTATGTAATAAACCCATATCTTAATATTTCATGTCTTTTTCTAGTTTCGTCTTCAAATTTCTTTCTTGTTCAGGCCTCTGCCTCTTCTGTCGTGATAAAATTCTACAATAGTCTTTCACTAGTATAGTTTATTTACTAAATCACATTTACACACAACTAAGTAATATTTACACTTTAATTAATTTACAAATTATACATTTTTACATTATATTACACATTTTTAGCTTAAAGATTGGAGGGAACCCTCGAAAAGCGCGCCTTCCCCCTCCGACCGACCGGCGGGACTTCCATAAATAAAATGCAAAGCAGAGTTTTAATTACCTTCTGCGCATATACCAATATGGAGACCCTAACACCAATCACTTTTATGTTGGTAGTTCTGACAACTGTCAAAATTATATTGTGTTAGGCATGTACCTTTTGATGATTTTTTTTATCGATATCGATACTATTTTTGGGGACGGGTGAGAAAAACTACTATAATATTTAACTATATTATTTAATGAAAAAAAAAAAACAGATTTCGTAGTAATTATTTCTTTAATTAAATCAAATAATATTAATAACTAGTATATGACTACAAGACATTTAATTTCATATTCTTACAAACCTATATTTTGATGTAACATTAAAAAAATTGTAAAAAAACTTGTTTTTGACGTATTTTATAATGTCTAACATTGTGTACGACATAAGTAAGTTATGTTAGTCAGTACCTTTTAAATATAAACTAATATCAACATCATTTAACAGTCAATGGGTGTTTCTTCATTATGAAGTTACTTATAAATATCAAATTCCATCAACATTGGCCTACACTAAAAATCATTTTATCTACAGCAAAATCAGTTTAATTAATGATTAATTTTTTGATATGATTTTATGTTCGTGTGCGCAAGTTTTAGTTTATTCGATTGTTGACAAACGCTTCAAAAGTATTATATGTACAATTTTATGTGTTATATATAGGTATATAAGTAAAACCACCGCCACCAGAATTATACATGTATAATTCTGGTGTTCGTGTGTTTGTCACTAAACTCCTTCTAGACGACTGGACGGATTTTGATGAAATTTTTTGTGTGTGTTCAAGGGAATTCGAGAATGGTTTAAATTCACAATTTGGTCTCCTGGAAAATGTTTTTTTTTTTTATAATAAGTAGTTGTTAATTTTGGATTATTTCACATTGGATCCGACAGACTGCGATACTATCGAAGCACTAATGTCAAGCGATACGAAGTTTGCTGGGTCAGCTCGTACGATATGATACAATAACTCTTTATTGTACACCAAGTACAGAGAAATTACAAATACATCAAAATAACTTAAACTAAGAAGATAAACAAAGGCGACCTTTTCACCAAGTCAGCGATCTCTTCCAGGCAACCCTAAATTATGGAACAAGATTTAGCGAGATACTGTACAATGGTGCTCTTAAAAATATAAAAATGCATCCAACGCTAGACGCCATAAATCATCTTAAAAGCAGAATATAAGTATTTGTATTTAAAACAATCAAGGAAAATCAAATGCAAACTACATAACAGTATGTACTTAAAAAAGTAAAAATATAGTTAAGAATATCTGTTGTAATCTTAGTCGTTAAGCGTTATGCCGCTTGCACTGGTTGTTCTAATTATAATAAAAGCAAAATAAAGCACTCCAAATGTTTTTGGGTTGTATATATGTAATTATTAGTTTTTGATGTGATGTTATTTTGGAAATAAAATCTTATAATAGTGATCGTGTATATAATAGTGTATATAATAGTGTTAGTGATCGTAAGCTAAAATGACATGCCCCACTTCTTAATAATTGTTTTACGTAGATGTGTTAGTGCAAATATTAATTACGACATTTTATCTGAGTGTGAGTGTATTTTATTTAAAAATTGAAATCTGTAGACCTCTTCTAAACTAGTTAAACTGCAATTCGTTAAATTCGTTGAAATGGAACAGATAACTGAATGTTACCAATCCAATTCCAAGATAACCGATTACAAAAGTGTTTGTGTATGTATTGCGTACGTATTATAAATATACTCGTACGCATCAATGCGATACCCGTCAATAGGTACCCGTCATTTCAGCTTAGACTATCTATACAAGTGCAGGTCGTTCTATCGAAGTTTGAACTTATCTTTGAAACTACAGGTCCTTAATTTTTTTCTTACACTGAAAGAAAATTGAGTGATCCCCTGCTTGCAATAGGCTACTGCCTAGCCTGACGACTAATTTAATAATTTAAAGCACAATAACAATCTCCCCAAAACAAACCAAATGTTATGCAGCGCTCTTACGATAAACTTTAATTTTTTAGATTGAAAATAGGTACGAGGGTGGATCCAAAAGTTCTAAGCCCGATCAAGAAAATGAAAGAAAAGTGGGTCCAAATTTATCTTTATTTTTCGACATAGTCTCCATCTAGCTCAACACACTTCTTCCACCTGACCTGCAACTTGTTTATCCCCTCGAAAAAAAAAAGATTCCGTAAGGTCGGCGAAATTGTCGTTTACTGCGACTATCACCTCATCTTTGGTCGAAAATTTCGAGCCACCCAAGTGTTTTTTTTAAATTTGGGAATAAATGATAATCCGAGGGGGCTAAATCCCGCGAATAAGATGGGTGGGGCAGCAATTTGTAGCCACAATCATGGATTACAGAGATTGTTTCAACCAAAATGTGAACACGTGCATTGTCTTGATGAAACAAAACTGTCTTACGCAACATTCCCAGCCTTTTTTCTTTTATTTCTTCCCGGAGTCTTCGTAAAAGGTTACAATAATAACTAGAATTTATAGTTTGACCTTTCGGTAAATAATCTACAAAAATTAATGCCCTTCGCATCCCAAAAAACAGAAGCCATGACTTTGTTAGTCGACAAAACGACCTTAGCCTTTTTCGGTGTAGGAGAGTCTGATCTTTTCCACTGTTTGTATTGTTGCTTTGGTTCAGGAGTATGATGGTGAACCCAGCTTTCATCCATGTTAACATATCTAGACAAAAAGTCCTCGGGATCAGTCTCAAAAAGTTCCAAACAGTCTCGCGAAATTGTGTATCGAACTCGTTTTTGTATAGCTGAAAGCAAGCTGGGGACCCAGCGAGCAGAAACCTTATGGAACCCCAACTCTTCCGTTATTATGTGTTGCACCCGGCCATAACTAATGTTTGTTATCTCAGCTATCTTACCAATGGTCAAACGTCGGTCACCCAATACGAGATCACAAATTTTATCGATGTTTTCTTTCGTGGTAGAGGATGTAGGCCTTCCACTCCTAGGATCATCTTTAATGCTCTCACGACCGCACTTAAACTCAGCTACCCACTTCTTGACACTGGAATACGATGGCGCAGACTCCCCCAAAGTGCTCACCATATCTTGATGGATGTCTTTTGGTGATAGGCCTTTTTTATTGAGGTACTTAATGACTGCACGGTGTTCAATTTTCTCCATTATTGAAAATTGCGTCAGATTGCTTCAAACAAATAATCACAGAAAATTTATATTGTGCAGTATCGGAATGAAACTGCGCACGATAAATCAATATGACACATACTAACAAATGAAGGTAGATTTTAAAAAGATGTCATAGCTCCATGGAGGTTAGGCCACGAACTTTTGTATCCACCCTCGTACTTTATTTTTATAAAGTCTAAAAATGGTATTTGTGACATAAGTATTAATCCATGAAGTTTTTCTATAGGTACAAAAACCAAATCTTCATTTCCTGTTGCTGCGACCCGTTTTTTACACCTAAAAATAAAATAACTAAGTATACAGCGTTACATCTAAAATACTATCCATTTTTTGAGGGACAGTTCACAATCGATAATGTTTTTGATATAGGTACTAAAAAATTTTATCCGATGCACAAAATATTTAATTTCAAAATGAGATACATCGTTTAGTAATTTTAAATATTCTGGAAGTGTTAGTGATATATTATGGTAATATCAAAGAGAAAGCTGCTAAAAATTTCGCGCTTTAAGCGCCACAAGTACTTCAAGCGCTTTTTCACAATTCGTACGAAATTAAAAGCAAATTTACGTTAAATTGCGATGCAAAACCCAGTGACCTTTTATTTTAAAATAAAAACATTGAAGCAGAATTAATGTAATAAACTATTCAAGCGACTCGTTTTTAAGTCCTACTACAATTATTCTGATAGGTATTTTAATTATTGCACGGGAACAAGCATACACATTTTTTAATAAGAGATAACCGTGGCCATAAACACCATACATATTATAGGTGTGTCGCTGTACAATGGCTCAAGTGTAAGTTCTAGTAGGCTACCGGCTACCTTACCCCTTAGGTGTTGTCTCCCTAACCGGACATGCTTTCTAGTTTTTCATTCGCTGATATTGCCGAAATGTCGAATTGGCCTAACACTCCGGCTACCGAATGGCTACCATGACATCTGTGATGTTTATAGAACACGATTATTTATTACCATCAGGAGAGCCATGTAGTTGTAGGTTGTCTTATAGTATATAAAATGTTGTTATTTTTTTAATTTCGTTCGTTTATAACTTAGGCTCTATACCCTGGCCTCCGCGATCGCGGATTGCCCGATTTGACTGTTATGGATTTTTATCTGTGGAGTACAATAAAAAGATGTGTATATGTTCAAGAGGCACATAGTTATTAGGACCTTAAAATAAAATAAGTAATACCTTAGATAAAGTCAAAAGTATGAAAGGGACACACTCAACTTATTAAAAAAAACAGTTTAAAAAAACGTGCGAGTGTAATTAACAATAATTGGATATTAAATAATGACTTTCAACAATACAAACATTATTTTGGTTACAGTGTTAGCCTAGATTCAATTTAAATTGGACGCGAAATGCTTATATTTTGTTCTAACTGCAATCGAAGTCTTTTCATGGACTATTTTAAATTAATCTTTGTACATGAAAGTAAATTTGACAATGATTTTTAACTCATTTTAGTTTTAACTTTATCTTTTATATTTTGATGTTTACAAATAATTATCCCTGTACCTATATTAGTTGTAATTTGTACTTCCTTCACGTACAAATGTACTTAATTACTTTTTATCTTCATTAATTTAAGTAAGTACCTACTTTGTTGATTATTCAAAAATAATCTTACCTTTACCTGCCCACTTAATAACTGTGTCACGTTTTGGTTCAGCGGTTTAAATAGCCGGTAAATTTGCACATGGTTTAACTTTCTGGCCATAGGAAAGCGATGAACCTATAACATCTATGGTGTCATTGTCAGAAGACGCGTGTGCTTGTTTGTATAACACAATATAGGTACTTATCGACAAGTAACAGGCAGCACTATTGTTATTTTACAAACTAACTAATAAGTTATAAAACTATATATCTAACTTTTTTCTTCTAATGAGTGGGTGTAAGTCTATTTAAAATAATTAAAAGACATAATTACAGGACTCACCGATCTTTATCAAGAGGAAATTTTGCCATAAATATGCGTTTTTCACCATCTGACCGATTAGATTTCGTTAAGCATATTTCGCATGTTTCAAAAGCATATTTCAAAGTGAGCCATTTTCTTCAAAGTTTTGCTAAAAAGCTGTTATGTAGTTGCTATGGTTGTAATTGTGAGTTTTAATTTTAGTTTAGTTGCGATTTTATATGACAAGGAAGCAGTGATTGGCCAATGATTGTCCACTTTACAATTGACAACTGACACATTCAGAGTTTAGCGGGATATAACCCGTTTGACTTTGAAAGTAAGTCGAAAGGTATACAGATCTAGGGTAACAAGCGCGATAAAATTTGGATGTGTTATAAACATAACAAACTTGGACATTTTTTTTTTAAATACAAGTTGCGCCAAACTGCTATAATTGTTCTGTGCTAATACTCTTTGAAAGTATGTAATTAAAAGTTTATAGTATTATTGTGTTGTTAGATTAATGATTTTAATTCTTATATTTACACAATGAATCCTATGACGTAAGAAAAGTTACACACAAAACCTACTAGTTTTTATTTATTTGAATGTCAATGTAGAAATGTTTGTTTTTGTTACAGAAATGTTAAAAATGTGTTGAAACTTAGTGAGCGTGAGCTATCTGGTAAATCAAAAAGTTCATGGCATGATCAGTATAAAGACAGTGCTTGGATTTTTATTGGAGGTCTCCCGTATGACCTAACAGAAGGAGACGTTATTTGTGTGTTCTCACAGTAAGTATAATGCTTCTGTGTTCTAAATCTATTTAAGGTTCAGGGTTCCGTTCCCGGACTTTTTTTAATTTTTTTTATATAAATACAAATTTGCCTTCAAAAGAACCTGGTTGTGGATCGGTTAGCCACCCGTCATAATTTTTGGGACTAAATATCTTGCGTAAATCGTAAATGCTTTTCGCGGGGTGTAAACAATTAATGTTTTTAGTGGTTTTCTTAACTATCAAATTTTTAACAAGTATGATGCTGTAGTTACTAAATATATTGTACTTGTAAATGACTATAGCTAATAACATGATTGAAATTTTCAGATATGGTGAAATTGTTAATATAAATCTAGTGAGAGACAAAGCAACAGGGAAATCAAAAGGCTTTGCTTTTCTATGCTATGAAGATCAGAGGTCTACTATTTTAGCTGTAGATAATTTAAATGGAATAAAGGTATTAGTTATTTTTATGTTTTTCTATTTTTTATTAATTGATTTAGCTTTGAAATAACATTATGCAAATCATACACATTACATATTATTGTTTTATGACATAATTTCTAATAATCTCTCTTCTTTCAAAACATTTAATCTGATTCCTTTTTCACGTGTATGAATTATGTATTAAAGAAACAAGGAATTATAGATTTATTTCCTAACTATGTGTGAGTCTAACCTTCATATGCTAGTTTGGCTATGTTGATAGTTAACTTTACAAATCAGCTGATGTTAGTTCACTGCAGTTAAGACATTGACAATGAGAACAAATTTTTTTATAAGCCCCAACTCAAAACAAGGGGTGTTATAAGTTAGAAGTATGCGCCCGCATGTGCCGTGTTTTTATTAATTGGAATACAAAATGCCTCACTTGCAAAGATCATTTGTTTGTAAAAAGAATCCATACCTTAGAGGTAGTAAACTAGTAAAAGTATAATCTCAATCATTGATGTCAAAGACATATCTATTTTATATGTTCATGGTATTGTTTTTATTTCAAAGCATATGTATGCAAAAAAATGACTTCAATAATTAAATTGAGTTGACACATTTTTATAATTTCAAAACCAATAGTTTTTCTACACTTTACCAAAAGCGAAGAGGAAAAAAATAGCAAACTAGTTAATACTAGGTATAGGCACATTAATATTTTTATAGATTTTAGGTCGTACTATAAGAGTGGATCATTGTGAGAATTATAAAGCCCCAAATGCTGATATGAGTAAAGTGGATGAACTTACAGCTACTGTAAGAAGAGAAGGTTGTGCACCCCTGCCTAATGTAGTGGTCCCAGTTAAAAAGGTATCAATACTTTTTTAGATAAAATAAGTAGTAGCAGATGTAGATTCATCCAGTTATTTATTTATTATTACACAACAATAATTACTTTAAAATGCATTATGACGTGCAATCTTCATATCCTTCGTAAGTCGGTAGGTACTGAATTTGTGCCAGGCGTATGCGCTAAGAATAATGTTAGTATGCATTTATAATATTAAAGTTTGTAATCTTTTTTTTTAAATTAATAAATTTGCTTTAGCCAGACACAGCCTCACTTTATCCGTACTCAGAATATTTCCTCTGTTACTTACATAATCCTGCTACATTTTTTAGGAGTTAATAACGTGATGACACCAGAGACACCATATTTATAGCATTTTATGATCATTTGTGCTAAGTAAACTGCAAAATACCAACTTCGACTTTTACTACATATAATGCCAGATACCTGATAAGTGCGTAAAATATAGGTATTTACCTTGATTTCCATGAAATGCTATAACCAAACTTGGTGGCGATGGGTCTTCCAAATAAAAAATAATTATACTCGGTTCCATCTCTATAACAATTGAGTATTGATAGTATACATTCCGAATGTAATTATAGTAATTTCTGTAACTTACAGGAAAAAGAAAAGAAGAAATATAAGGAGAAAAGTAAAAAGAAAAAGAAGAAAACCAAGAAATCAGAATCTGATGGTAGTTCAAGCGAATAAGAATAAATTAGAATCTAAAGTTGTTTATTTTTTTAATTTAATGTTACCTCACAATTTATTACAAGTTTGTTACCTGTTGGCTAAATTTTTGAATATTTTTTTATGACTAGCGACAAAAGAGTGGATAACACACCAATTTCTATATTTTATTCACATCACATTTAAATGTAGTTTTATAGTTAAAAAAAAAATCAATTTGTCAAGGGCAGTAAAACTGGATAAAACGAAGTCGCGATTTGATAATTCTTCTGTCGAAATATAGGTTATGATTCTGAGATTGTTCCACATACATTTTATCAACATCTATGACTACTGCGATCACTACGATCGTCAATGATAATGATGTCACCGTGATGATAATGGTACCATGAAAATTTATGCATTATCAAGTTATCCACTAGTCAGATCGTGATTTGTATCACTTCGGAATCATTATCTATCTTTCCAAAGAAAAAAATCATCAAAATCGGTGTGTTATTGGCCAAGTAATTGCTTAAAAAACATACAAAAAATATGAAGTAAATGCGACATGTTTTTTTTTGGATTCGGTTACAAATAAAACAGTTTAAATAGGAATAATAAGTACTTAATACATACATACATACATACATATCTTCACGCCAAGTCCCTTACGGGGTAGGCAGAGAGTATCGAGTGCCAGATCTCACGATCTTAATAAGTACTTAATAAGATCTAAATACTTATTAAAACTATTACATCGTAAAATTTTATCGATAAATGGCAAAATACCTCTTCTTGTTCTTAATTGACCTCGACTTTAACAATAATGTTGAGCACTAAGTATATATTAATGTGGTTGACAACAATTATTTTTATTTGGGTAGTCTAACAAGTAGCAACCCTCAGTTCAAACTACTAGTCGAATCGGGCTGGAATTAGACATATTGTAGTCATAATGTAGGCTAAGGGCGGATTCAAGGGAAGCAGTCATGGGGATCTTGACGTTTACTCTGGGCAAGGGTTTAATTGCGTTCGACCTTGAACATTCTTAATTTTTTCGAATCTCATTTAACTATTAATCGAATCTCATGAGTCTTTTGACATAATCCTGCGGCAATAGCTCCCAATGAAATTTAAACAATTCTTTTAACTGCTAAGTCATTGTCACCAGGACAGAGTCCTCTAAACTACGTCTCTGGAGCATGTCGCAGGCATCCTCGAAGGGGTTGAAATCTGGCGACTGCACTGTGCGGCCCACGAAATTTCTCGTCGTCAAGTACTGTTCTAAAACCTGTATGTGAACATGCATTTTTATGCAACAACGTGAAGTCGGTGCCAAGAGTTTATACAAATGGAAGAATGGAGGTTTAAGAATTTTTTTAACGTAATTTTCAGCTTTTATGATTTCATTTGCGTAAATGAGCTCAGACTAACATTGCATGTATGCAAACATTTTTAGTAAAAATGAAAAATGTTAAAGAGTCATCATTTTATTAAAATACTGTAAACATTATTTTTTTAACTTAACTTAAACAATGACTAGATAAATGCGACTGAGATCGTTAAAATTAATTAATCTGAAGACAAAAATTTTAAGGTTTAAAAACTTCTACCTACTTAGAAATAATGTAGGTATGTTTTGGAATAAGAAGTGTCACAACAATGTTGCATAAATTTGTATAATAATAAATCCCACAAATTATTATATATAGCATTTAACTGCTGTTATGGGCTATGGCATCAATCATAGTTATCAATATCTTTACTCATTAGACTTTATAAATTATCTTCTGTAACAATAATTGTTATTTTTTTAATATTAACTGTCTTTTTACATTTGTTTACTTGTCTCTTAATATAAATTCAAGAACAAATGTTCATAATATGAAATGTTCATAATAATTGTAATAATAGCTAACATTAATTACGAATATGACATGTATGTGTGATGGTGTGTGAATGATAAAAAATTGGTAACTGAACTTTACATACCTACATGTACATACAAAACAAACAAAATACAACAGTTTAAACATATCAGAAATTCAAAAATATTAACTTTACAATAAAACTTTTTAAATAACTATGTAATTTATCTATAGGATTTACTCAATACAAAGGATCTCTCTGATTTCATTTAGAACTTTCAAGTTTTTATATGCAACAATTCCTTGTTTATTACAATACTCAACTGAATCGAGACCTTTTTCTAGATTGTAAGTTATTGGTTGAAAGTTCTGAAAATCTACTAAATCACCCTCTTTGGCACGAAGAATAGAATGTGGTGCACATGTGTCCCAGCAAAATGTTGTTCCCTGTGAAACTAAGTATGCTGCTGCTTCGCCTAAAAACAAATTACAATAATTTAATAAATCATTTTCTCTTCTCCAGAAATGTATTTCAGTAACCTTTACGCATAGTTAAATTCTGACTCATTCATACTTATATTCTGACTCATTCATATTCTTTAAACTTCAAAGCTTACCTCGAAGTCGAGTTTTCAATCTAGTGTGGATGTTACAAACCCAGTTTTAATAAAAAAAAATTTGAATAATTTTACTTAATTGTTTTTAATCCCTGTCTCATAAGTTCTGCAGCAGCAAAATTGAGGAAATCCACTTATTAATATAGGGGAATGAAGATAACTTATTTAGATGTCAATACTTATAAAAAATGGAAGCAAACTTTACCTAAAGCAACTTTCATCAATTTATTTCCAGCACCTGGCACAGCTTGCACTTGCCATCCAGAACTTTTCATCTTTTCTATGATTTCATGTTTTTCTGATCCACTTATCAGAATTGTTTTGTTGTCAGAGCTATTATTAGCACATTCACTCCAAATGTTTGTCCCATTATAACTCATACCCCATATTATTCTTCCATTTCCACTAAATAAAGTATAAAATAAAGTTATTAGAAGATATAGCATAGAAGTTATATGTGAATCATGTCTATGGTCTAGTGTTCTGGTGTGGGACTTGACCTCATACAGTCTGAGATTTAATTCCCAGATCAGGCAACCAAAAGAAAATGTGTGTTTTCAACTTTTTAATAAAAAATAACTGCCTGGGATTTGATATGTATCTAGTTGGCAATAGTCGTGCCACCTATTACATTGTTTGACTAAGTGTCTTTGGCTAGTTGAGTGGCACCCACCGGTTTTACCTCTGCCTATTTCTTCTCGGATACGGGCATGAAGATACTGTTCTTCTATGTAACTTTGTGAAACTACATAGGCCTGTATTAAGCCTTGATAATAAAACAAAAGTAAAATTAAAAAAATAATTATGAGTACATAAACAAATATTACCATTATAACATTATCTTGGCAATATTGAAGCAAAAATTGTACAGTCATGTATAATATCATGTGTCTGATTGGTAAATTGCTTAGATGCCGCATTATTTTTTCTGCTATCTATAATGTGCACATTTAAAAAAGACTGCACTTTTATAACATAAATCATTTCTCTATGAATTCCATATTTATTATGTTAAGCAAAGTAAATCATTAGAAAAATTGTTATTAAAATGGTAGGGCCTTTTAATAATAATTTTTAATAACATGCAAATTGTAGGTATGAAAATGGTTCTTTTTCTTGAATTTTTTTTAATCTTTTAGCCTCTTCTAGTGGTAAAAAGCAACTGTAGCCTATAGAATGATAACAATCTTGATTGAGGGGTTAGGACACACGCCCAACCTCAGACTAAATTTAGTTTATGACAGATTCAGTTATTGTAATTAGCCCAGAGAAATATGTTATTTGTTAAGTCTTTACATAGGTAACATAGGTACATTGCTTTTAAAGGTATCATACTTATCATAAAATGGCTGGTTAATTACACCCACAACAGGTTCTCCAGTGGATTTCAAGTAGGCTCCAATCAAAACTGTGACATTCAGTAACCTACTGCTGGAGTCTGTATCACCCTTTACTCCAGAGATAAATTCAGCAGTGCCATCTGGAAGGTACATTTAATTTGGATTGAATAAGAGCTTTAATGAATTTTGCTGCTTCATTATCTTACACAAGTGGCAAAATAATAGCAGTATTGATAAAACAGTATTATCACCTTTTGTACACATAGGTTAGTCTTATTTGGCAACACATTATCTACATCTGGGGAATTAAAAGGTAAGAACAAAATTAATATGCTTGTATGTCGAGTTTTTTAAAAAATATATATTTTTGTGACAAGTTTTTTTTTTGGTTAGGACTATTTCCAGCATTAGATATGGGAATTCTTTTTCAAGACATTAAGTAAGCCCAAACATGTTAGGATAATGTTGGGAATTTTAAGAGTTCTTAAAGTCATGTTCCAGTTCCATTTTGCATTACCATTACGTTTAATCATGCATTCCAAATGTATCAAATTAAAGTTGTAAAACATAAGTTTTAAGTGAAATATAAGCATGCAAAAAGTAGTCAACTTAAAGTAAGGACAAATAGTTAAGTGTACAATACAAAAAAAAGAAGAAAATATAACATACCAATTGGATCAATCCATATACCTAACTCACTAGGATTTATACTTGAAATATTTTCGGGTATATCTTTCAAAATACTTGAATCTATACTGCAATGAGCAGCCTCTGCCATTTTAGTAGCAACAGTGGCAGGTACAAGAAGCTGTAGCAGGTGGGCAGTTTCTTCAGAAGTCTTTTGCAAGGCTACTGTCACTCCATCGATAGTTGCACTCTCTTCTCCACGTACATCATTGGCAAGTCCAGGAAAGTCGTCTCTTATCACTGCTTTTGCAGACTCTTGTGCTAAGACATCTGCAATTGTTTTGAAGTCCTTTTCGAATCTGACATTAGCTTCACTTTCACCCTTTTCGACTATGAGTAATGATTCAGAAGCCGAGTTTCCACAACAAGAACGAGCTACATTGGCTGCTTTTTCTGAAGCAATAACTAAAGTATTCAAAATGTGTGGCATCCTGAAACTAATAGAAATTAAACTTTACAATTAAATTATCACGCGCATGTCTCACCATAAATCGATTACCAATATTAGATTATATTAAGTACTCCAAAAATAACTTACTCTTAATAACTAATGTAGGAGTTAAATGTTGGAATTGCTTCTAAACAATGTTATACGCATATAATAATATACCAGAGGGTTATACGTGTGAGTTACAGACATTTTGACTAATAAAAATCTAGATATTGTTACATATATTGATTAAAACTGTTCTTAAAAAAATATTCAGATATTAAACTTTAAAGTAAAACCAGAAATAGAAATGAGTAATTTTTTTTTAAGTTAATTTGCCCCTTTCTGGGGCCGGCTAAGACCTTTAGGCCATGCTGCCACGTCTTCCGTAATAATAAATTCTTTTTCATATCAAAATTTTAAATTCATTTCTTCAGTTTCTTAACATATTGTCTTCCCCTTTTTAAAAGTCATTTCCTTCGTTAAGACAAAGCTTATTTGAGTCCTTCAATACGTCTTTAGTTTTAATTTCTTGAAGTTTACATATTATGTTTCTCCGTTAATTTGTTTTATAGTACGCATAGATAGTACGTCACTTCCTTGAATTACGATTATTTTCACACAAATTATAAAACTAAAATTTCTGAACACCAAAATCATCTTCTTTCATGTTGGCGCCAAAACTTCTACGACAGTGCAAAAAGTATTTTTAATATTCTTTTTTTTACCTCTATATTTTATACTAGTCTTATACTATGTAATAAACCCATATCTTAATATTTCATGTCTTTTTCTAGTTTCGTCTTCAAATTTCTTTCTTGTTCAGGCCTCTGCCTCTTCTGTCGTGATAAAACTCTACAATAGTCTTTCACTAGTATAGTTTATTTACTAAATCATATCATAATCATAAATTTACACTTTAATTAATTTACAAATTATATATTTTTACATTATATTACACATTTTTAGCTTAAAGATTGGAGGGAACCCTCGAAAAGCGCGCCTTCCTCCTCCGACCGTTCCCGCCAACCTCTTTTTTTTAAAATTTTATCCCGTTCGCAGAAAGGCAAAGGATCTGTGTCCATACAGCCACATCTTCCGTATTAATAAATCTTTTTCTTGTTAAATATTTTCAATTTATGTCTTCCGTATTAATTATTCTTATACAGTCATTAGTCACTATTTACACAGTCTTGTCTGGGTCTTGAGTAAAGCGGTGGTTTCGTTACACAAGCTCGTTTATGAGATTTGGCGGCAGCGAGGAAATTCACGATACACTAATTTCTTCATGATTATTTCATTATTGCACTTTCACTGAACAAAATCAAACTAATTCCCACCTAAATTAACCAATTTTACTCATATTTTACACTAAATTCAATAATTGTGAAAATATTACGACCATCTTCATTCACGATGGCGCCAAACCTCCAAAGAAGGGGTATAATCTGTGGTTTAAGATTTACAGTGATCAGTGATGCCACCTTGCAAAAAAATATCACCGGATTTGGTTTTAATGTTATTTTTAACTATAAACATTAGATATAATATGCACGCACGCACGCACGCACGCACGCACGCACGCACACACGCACACACACACGCACACACACACACACACACACACACTGACACGTTAAATCTACCTAATTAATAAATAAATTATTATAATTAGGGTGCAACTGTTATATACTTTAAAGACGGCTGTTAGTCGCATTAGTAGCTATCGACGAACTTTAAATTTACATATGACATAAGATTTAAAAAAAAAAAGTTATAATATGAATTAAGTTTTTTAAATTGCAAACAAAAAAGATGAATCATCTATCGATGTCTATATTTTATTAATAACTTCATTCAGACTTTTATGAATGAATACATTAGTATATTTGAATGTGTTATAATAATATTTTGTTCATAATCATAACACACATAAAAACCGAAACCCTTAACTCTAATATACGTAGCCTATCAATCCTGTTATATTCCAATATGTTTCGGCTCGACTAGCTTATATTATATTATATACTAGCTTATAGCAGTTTTAACCGACTAAAAAAGGAGAAAGCTCCAGGTTTTACTCCTGTACATATATTTTCAAAATCAATGAAAAAGTTCTAAACCATTTTTGTATCATAATTGGCCAGGGAGAATTAATTAGTCTTACCGCGAATCTGTATTCATGGATCTACAATGCTAGTGTTTAAGAGTTTCGAGCCGAGCAAATTGTTGTTGGATTTATCCGTAAAAAAACTCGTCAAATAAATTTTAACCTACTAACAAATTAGATTAGATAAATAATTAACTACATTTACCGAAAAAAACTACACTACTCACTAGTTTTTGTTGTTAACGTCTACTTCACCCTTAAAAAGCTGTACTTTTTGTCTATACACAGTGATAAATGTAAAATTTATTGTATGCGATATTCTAAATATCTTAATAAGAAATCCAGAATATTAAAAAAAAAATAATGCAAGAGCAATTAAAATTAATATCGATGATCGTGTGGGCGCGCCGTCGATCATGGCCCGAATTTCCTTTGATGATTGTCCGAAAAACCGACACAGCGGCAATCATGCTCGATTACAATCCATCATGGTCGCTCACAGGCCATTACGCTCTCTACACAATCGTGAACGTCTTTCATGAGCCATCATGGCCCATTGTGTGGAGGCAGCGTGAGATATTCGTATGAAGAAAATGACTATTTAAACCAATAGTCTAAGGTTTTTTGTCAGCGTTCTCCATATAGGATACTGACCTGCGCCAGCTTGTTATCGTCAATTTTCAGATATTAATATTCGATTGGTAGTCTATTCCTATACATATTTATCAACGAAAATCAAATCACAATAACAATTTTATGTTTTATTTTTGTATATTTTAAATGGCAATTTGTCACAACGGGCCATGATGGCTCATGACAGACGTTCACGATCGTGTAGAGGGCGCCATCGCCTGTGATCGGAGATGATGGATTGTAAACGAGCGTGATCGCCGCTGCGTCGGCTTTTCGGACAATCATCAAAGGAAGTTCGGGCCATGATTGCCGGCGCGTCCATATGATTGTTGATTGATCACATTGCATTTGTCAGTAGTGTAATATTGGGGCACATATTGGGGCACTTGCATTAAAACCTTTGAATATACATACTGGATTTCTTATTTAGATATTTATAATATCGTATACAACGAATCTTACAATTGTCAATATGTCTATATTTTAAAATGGTTATGTAGATGTTTATAACAAAAACTACTGAGTAGTGTAGTTTTTTTCGGTCAACTTGGTAGTATTTACCTGATCTAACTTATTAGTATATTAGATATTCATAGAGATTCATGGCCAGACCAACTAATTCACCCGGGCTAATTATGATACAAAAAAAGGTTTAGGACTTTTTTCTTAATTTTAGTAGATATGCTTTTTCAAATAAAAAATGGTTTTAAAACCGGTTATAAATGACAAAATATTGTGTGAAATATAAATATATATAATATGTATAGGAGTAGAATCTGCAGCCTCTTTCTTTTTAGTAATCGGTTACGAATGTAAGCTAATCGAACCGGAACATATATAACATTATTGATAGGCTATGTATGGTAGAGTTAAGGGTTTCGGCTTCACGTATGTTATCATGATTATGATCTAAATAATATTATTATAAAACATTCCATTACAGTAATATATCCGTAAAATCGTAATAAAATACAGTTGTTAAAGACTTGTAATAAAAATTGTCAGTCTGAGTTTTGAGTGAGTATTGCAATCAACGTTAGATCGTTAGAAAGGCAGCTTACAAAAGACCTTGATAGATGATATAATATCCGAAAATACATATAAGATATTGCTTTTATCAATTGCAGTGATATTGTAATTTGTAATTTAATATTTAATAAATCTTTAAGTTACAAGAAAGTAAAGAATTGGAAAAAGGTCAAAAGACGTAACAAAATCATAAGGCATTCAATTTGCAGTTTTATTTACAATTTTAAAAATCTAAGCCGTGTTATTAGTTTTTTTTTAAATATTGTGTAATGTAATCATAGGCGTCGCCAGGATTGTTTTCAGGGAGGTGCATCTCAATCTGTACATGCTATTAACCAATATAAAATATCGAAATAAACATATATGTATAGCAATATACATATTTACATACGAACACTAACATACAAACATACATACTCTCGACAAGCATTACTCTCCCGCAAGCTCAGTCAGGCATATTTTTCTATCTACTTTCCTTTCAGACAGGGTGGTGCAGTTGCACCCCATTGCACCCTGCTGCCGGCGCCCATGAATGTAATGTAACTTAACCCTAGACGCCTAACCTTCACTTGCCCTCCATAATATACCCTAACCATTCGTCGATTCGACGAGTATTTTTTCGGATGTTTTAATTTCAAGCAAGAATAATGTTTTTGTTATGTGTTTCGCATATATCCGTACTTTAATTATTATTCTACGAAATAAAACAATTGTTTCATGTATGTAACAAATTATATTTATTTTATCATATATTTGCTAATGCGCCTGTTTCTATGAGATCGCTGGGGACAACTTATTTTTAAAAAATGTTAATAAAAATATAGCCTTTTCTTCCTTGGCAAACTTAAAAGATAACACTATAAACTTCTAAGAAACATAAAAAAAACGCAACCGCATTTTGTAAGAAAATCGATTTTATGTTCCCCACGTATTGCTACACTACATTTAGCGCATGATGACTTAGTCATGCGTCTTTTAGTGTATGAGCAGAGGCCACAGCTCTTTCTTTTTCTATTATTTGGTGCATTAGAAGCACTAGCAGAAGCCACAGCTTGCAAGTTACTGTTGGATTGTGGTAGTTCTTCATCATGCCTGGCTCCTAAAATATCCGAGAGGCCCGTATAATGGTTTCGTAAATATGGTTCCAACACATCATCATCGTTTACCAATGCAGGAGAAGCCCGATTTGGTATACCTTCACTGTCTGAAGATTCTTCTGTCAGATAATCCCTTTCCACAGCGTCCACCTCCAGATTATCTTCAGTTTCGCCTATTAAGTCTCTTAAGTCCTCCGAAGCACTAACATCTTCCTCTTCTAATAACAAACGGAGTATTTGACCAGTCAGCGATTGTCTTGAAGTCATGTTGGGAACTGCAAAAAAACACAAAAACGTTTGATGCAAAATTATACACAAACCCTAACGAAACGACGAACAAAACTGTAATATCTCGAAAACTATTGTACTTACCCGCCGGACTCGAGCGCCTACCGTTTCCCTATTATTACTTTACTCTTTGGCCTACCGAAAGAGCTCGGGGAACACTGTGTTGACAAGAAACGCTGTTATGGTCGTCGCAAGCGCCGATAAGAGATAGCGATATTTCTGTTTCGTGTTCGTCGAATCGACGAAGGTTAGGCGTCTAGGGTTGAAGTTCATCTTAAGATACCAATGTGACCAAAAGCCGTCTTTTAAATATTTAACAGTTGAACCCAAATTGTGGATGTATGCTTAGAGTTAAAGTAGGAACGTTTTCAAGCGCAATTGAAGGCGGACTTCATTACATATTAAACATGACATATTAAAAAAAATATACATATACCTTCTTCAAATTCTTAAGGCTCATAAAACCGAATAGACCATAGTGGATCAAGTTAACACTGATTTTGCATCTATTACTTTTAAATATTCCTTTTTGTTTTAGACTTAGGCTAGATTTCACCGTCGAATTTAAATTGTATCAACTTAAAAACTCGTCTAGACGAATGCGAAGAGCGTTAATAATGTCGATGTTAGTGTCCAATATAATTTAGTTATTGTAAACATTTGTAAATATTTTATTGTTAAAATGTTCTAAATGGTAAGTAGACATTCAAGAAATAAGAATTTTGTTAATATTAATTTAAATTGAAGTAACTTTTTATCGGAATCATAACTGGTAATTGAACTCGTTTACACTGAACTTAGTTTTGGACTCGGTTTTCAATATGGTCGCTAAAATCAGCCCTTAATGGGTAACAAGACTTTGCTATCTTAATTAATTTTATTAATGAAATTAATAAAATTAATTGACGATAAAAGTTCTCAATGTTGATAAGTTATAGATAGTAAGAGGATTTCCATTAAAGGTGGAAAGGAGGAAATCAGATAAATTCTAAGATTCTGGGTCAAGCGTCTACTAACGGTGATTTCTTAACATACATTAACAGAGGAACTCGACTTCCCTCACTTCTGTAAGGCACGTAGATGCTCAGTCGCTGAAGAGGCTGATGGTATTTGACTCTTGGCTGTACGCCCGACTGCCGCTGGCGCGTCGACGACTGCAATTACCTATGCTGTTGGTGACATCCGTTTGTGTGTAAGAGCTTAGTTAGTTAGTTTCTTAGTTGAACCCGAATTAACCGGGTTTGATATGATTCGTCACTTTTTTGATTTGATTTTCTTTGAATGACGAAGCTCGAGTAAAAAAAGGTTTTTACACCTCGGCCGTTAGGTCCTGCACAAACAACGAATAATAGGACATGACTTGGGCTGAAACGTATGATGATCTTGAAGATCTTACTTTGATACTTACTATTGACCTAACTTTAAAAAAATGTCGAAAACTCCAACTAACATATTTTTTTTAAACGCCAACTATGAATGTGCATTTGCGTTTTGCTAAGCATGGATGGACTGGTGCAGAGCAGGCAAGGGAGTTGAGGAAGTTAGGTCCGTTTTGGACAAACACTTTTTTTTAAGGAGGCAAACGAGCAAGTGTGTCACCTGGTGGAAAGTGATAACCGCCGCCCACGGGCACCCGCAACACTAGGAGTATCACAAATGTTTTGCCGACCTTCAAGGAATGAGTACGCTCTTTTCTTCATATTTTTTTCCCTAAGTCATAATTGTTTGGGAATACTGGCTTCTGTAACTGATTCCTCAAAGGTGTTGTGCG
This sequence comes from Calephelis virginiensis, assembly GCA_002245475.1. NCBI lineage: Eukaryota > Metazoa > Arthropoda > Insecta > Lepidoptera > Riodinidae > Calephelis > Calephelis virginiensis. The sequence continues at coordinate 44,077 of NJDC01000954.1, forward strand.
AGGTAAAAAATGTCTTCGGAATCGTCTTCGTTGTAGATCGCCACGCATCAAGATGATGGACATGATACTTAAAACTCTGTCGCGAAGTCCGAAGGTGGAAATCAGCGGCTGGAATTAAACCAAACAACTCCTCAGAGCATTCCCCATGATAAATGCGGTAGAGAACACTGAGTGACCCAACATCTCTACGCAACGCTAAAGAATCAAGCCGATTGGTAATTGCCCGGTCATTGACAATTCGAATTGCTCTACGTGGAATGCGGTCAATCGGAAGGAGCTGGTACTGTGGAGCCCCTGACCAGAGTTGAGAACAGTACTCCATATGAGGCCGAATTTGCGCTTTATATAGTTGTAAGCGATGGGCCGGCTTGAAATACTGTCTCGCTTTACTAGCACAAGGGCTAATTTAGGCTAATTTAGCCTTCTCCTCCAGATGGCCACGAAATTGAACATCACTCGAAATGTGAATGCCAAGTATACCATTGCAGGCCGTGGCAGTTAGGGAAACGCTCTCAAATCGAGGAGATGCGACGAAGGAAATCATTTTAGTGGAAAACGCGCAAACTTGTGTCTTGCTAGGGTAAATTGCAACAGATTTTGCTGGCCCCAAAACGTTTAACTTATTTAAACGTTGAACTTATCTTTAAACCTAGACTTATCTTTTGGTCAGATTTATGTAGAGGCCAGAACTGCAACGCCATGATGACTTTATTATTATTTGCAATAGGTTCGCTTTTTTACGAGTTGCCAGGTAGGATATTAGGATTTTAGTTGGTCTATTCTACTCAGAGGACCTGGAAAAACACAGGGTAAATTATTAATTACTTTTGCAAAATTTTAAAGTGCTAAGAAACGGTTTTTGTAGGTTTTTCTAGATAATTCCGGATCGAATGAACAATCGAGCATATATTAAAATTTTACTGTCATTATCTCTATTATTCACCATTTTAAATTTGTCGATTATACTAGCGAACCTATTGTTATTTCAGTTTTTTTAATAGACAGTCAAGTTATTTGTCGGCCTAAATGTAGTAAAAATTGGCACCAAAAAAATTATTTTCACCAATTGTTTCTATTATTACTGTATCATGCGGGCTGTAAAATTTAAATGGTAAGTTAGTAAAAGTAATAAGTATTTGGGGTTATCTGATTTTTAAAATTTAAAAACATTATTAAGACAAGTTGGAACACGGCTCTCTACGAACAGTGGTCTTCTTGGTTATTGGTAATGGCCTATTTTAGTACTACTCATCTCTTACGAACTTCCTGGCATGAAGACAGGTGATCGCACAAAATTCGAACCATCAGGGGATTGAGTAATAAAAAAGTTGTCTTCAATTAAAGTCTACAATCATGTTTATATTTAAACATCAACATTATATTTCATTAAAGTTTTCTAGATGTAAAATATACGAGTTGTTTTTCGAATAACATTTAGAGTTTGTTACAATTTTTTTATGGCAAAAGACAACGAACAAGCACGTTGCTCTCATGATGGTATGAGATAACCCTGGCCTACAGACACTATAGATATTGCAGGTAAGTCGCTGTACTGTGGGCGAGGTGTTAGGCTAACTGTGCAAGTCCGGCTACATTACCCTCAGGACTGTAACATGACATTGTCATTATAGAGACAGGAATAGGTAAAGTGGTGGATACCTACCTGGGCTAGATGCTACACAGTAACACTGTGCACAACTCTATTACCAGTGGTTTTGTTGGTAATGACCCGTCTGTCCTTTACTCGCCTCTTACGAGCTGCCCGGTAGGACGACAGCTGGCCTATTCTACATAAAGGAACCGGGACCAAGACGGGGAATTTAGTTTCTAATGATACAAATAATTTGTAGAAATTGGAGTGTCTGCAACCCTCGGAAAGGGGTGAAATGGGATGATCGTAATAAAGGTTTGACTAACATTGTAGAGCTTAAAATTGTACATAAAAATGTTGTCAGTAGATATAAAAAAAATCCTCTGGTCAAAATTAGCCAATTTAAGGAGATTTTTACTTTTTAAGTTTTAGGCATTTCGCTTACTGGTTGAAAAATCGTAGGTAATAAACAAATACATTTTTACGTTTATGGAAAAACTATATTTTTTTAAGAATTTTAGTAGACGATGTAGTATTGGAACAATTGAATGAACCTCTTCACTCCAGTAATCAGATTCTATGGAATATATTGCGCTGGAGGTAAATTTATTTGGGGTAAAAATATTCCTTGATGTTGTATATTGCCCACCTAACATCAACTACTTTTCGGAATTTGAATCACTCATGTCCTTGTACTGTGCTATGTACTCTCATCACATAATAATGGGGGATTTCAATACTGACATGTTAAAGGATACTAATAGAAAACGTGATCTTCAATCAATATTAACATCTTACTGTCTTAATCTATTAACTCTTAATCCCACACATCACAATATAAACACTAAAACTCATTTATTGATTTGATGCTTGTTTTATCTTCAGACCATGTTATTGAATATGGTCAATTTCCTGCACCTGGTTTCTCGCGTCATGATTATTAAATCATTATTATTTCTAACTTATAAATTAAAACCTCCAAAGCCACGACCTTCTTTTTAAAAATTACGCAATTCCGCAAATATTAAACAGGATGAATTAGAACGTGATGCTTTCTCATTGGATTGGTCTGTTGTGTTTGGCAGTACGGATATTGATTTTAATGTGGATAAATTAAACGAAACTATTATTTCTCTGTACGATCAGCATGCTCCTTTACACACCATAAAACTAAAAAGCTCACCAGCTCCTTGGATTTCTCCCGAAATACGTCAAGCTGTGAAAAAGCGCGACTGTGCTTTTACTCGCCTTAAAAGAAATAGGTGCGACGAGAACTGGTGTATTTTTGAAAAACTCAGGAATCGTTGCAATCAAATGGTGAGAGCGGCTAAACGTTGGTATATCTTATATATAAAATTCTCGTGTCACAACGGTCGTTCCCATACTCATCCGAAACGGCTTGACCGATTCTCATGAAATTTTGTGTGCATGTTGAGTAGGTCTGAGAATTGGCTAACATCTATTTTTCATACCCCTCAGGGATAAGGGTGACTCACCCCAAGTTTTTTTAAATTAAATCACATTAAAAATGTAGCAGAACAACGTATGCCGTGTCAGCTAGTACATAATAATATTTTTAGCACTTCTCAACAAAATGTTTAGAATTTTTTAAATAGTCTTTGCCTTACTCTTCCTGCTAATAATTGTCTGCAAAGTGTCTCTACTAATGACCTCAATTTTCATTTTTCATCTGCACCAATTATGAATGACGCTGGTAAATCTCTTACCATATCGTTCATACGTGGCAAAGGCAATTCACTTTTTGATTTATTCAATTTTTCACCTGTACCACTACTGCCCTTTTAAAAGTTAACCATGACATCTTAATGGCGATTCTTGCATATCTTGGCCTCTCTTCAACTGTTCAGGAATGGTTTTATTCATATGTAACAGGTCAACACCAAGCTGTTCGCATTAATGACACATTGTCTGATTGGTGTAATTTATTGGCAGGTGTACCACAAGGTGGTATACTTTCACCCCTTCTATTT
>NJDC01000954.1:54811-91844 GCA_002245475.1 Calephelis virginiensis
TGAAGTATAAAACTTAAATAATATATATATATATATTTTAATAACATGTTATGCTAATATGTTATAATAACGTGTTATGTTAAAACATTTTTAATAACACGTTATATTAATACGGTGTTCGAATAGATAAGCCTAATTTAGTAGCAAATATGTCTAAACAAATGGCACAAGTTGTCTAACCCCAAAGTGTGTCGATTACATGCTTGTGATATGACATATCAACGACACTATCGTGTAAGTATCTTCACGCCCATATCCCCGAATAGGTAGGCAGAGGCACGACCAGGGCACCCACGACTAGCCGAAGACACTAAGTCCCACAATGTGATAGGTGGCATGCCTATCGCCAACCGGGCACATTTCCAATCCCGACCAACATTTTTTTTATTAGAAAATTGGAAAAATCCAATTTTCTTTTTATTGGTCGACCCGGGATTCGAACCCGGGGCCTCATGCAGTCAAGTCCAACACCCGGACCGCTAGACCACAGAGGCGATCAACTATCGTATAGTAATAGATAAAGACCGTAATTAATTTGACAATAACTTAGGCTAAGAAATACAGACATTAATATGTATTGCTTACATGCCCATACCGAGAATCGAATTCTGAAGTTCGGCTAACTTGCTACAATTAAGTAATCCGTGAAATCGGTCATAACTGTGCTCTACTCTCGATCGATAAGGCGGTAACACATTGCCTAGACAATGCATTTAAATTAGCCGAGAACATGTGCAACCAAGGATTTCAGTTGGTGCTGCCTCCTACACAGTTTCATCTGCATATCAATTAAAAAGTATTTTCACACCCCTATCTTCGAATTGGTAGGCAATGGCACTACCAGGGCACTCACTGCTAGCCGAAGACACTAAGTTCCATAATATGATAGGTGGCAAACCTCTATCGCAAGCCGGCATATCCAATCCCGAGCAGAGCAGTTTTTTTATTAGAAAATTGAAAACAAAAATGCAATGCATATCAGTTAAATGTTGCAAATCGATGCCATTTTTTACTGCGCATACAGTAGGTACTACTTGGGAAGTCTTACATTTTTGTCAGTTCCAATACTCTCAGGTTCATATTATCAAGATTCAGAGTAGTAACCTTGTGTGTGTGGTTGAAAGCGTTTTTATAGTAAAATTTGGTGCGCTTTAACCCCAATCAAACAAAAGTATACATATTTTACGCTCTAAAGTCTCCCTTTGTACCTCTCCGATCTGCAAGTACTTGTTTCGAGGGAATATCTGTTCGCCGTTTAAGGATATTCAAGCAGCGTTTATAAGTTAAGTTAGATTATCATTAGTGCTGACATTCTTCAGCAGGCGGTTTGATGTTGAAATTTGAAGCATTTATCGTGTATTTTCGTTGGTTCGGTCATGCGGAAAGAATGGCAGAGGAGATATAATAGACAACGCTTAAATGCGAATATGGATGCTTTTAAATGCCACGGGAGATCTAGGCCAATTTCGCGACTTAATCACCTCCCTCGGGTTAAGCATTTTGCTCGCCCGCACAGTCTGGTGAAGTTGTAAAAACAGGGAGGTTAGCAACACACTATTCATTCGAAAAAAAAGGTCATAATCTGAGAATGGTGTCTAGTGGCTTTGAACCCGTTAATACAATACGAAGAAGTAATAAATGTATAGGAGGCTACATAGATTTGCAAGTGGCTCTCCATTTTATCTGAAGGTATGAATGTGTCTTCTTATACTCAATATCAGAGGGTTTGTATGTTTGATTCAAATGTTAATTTAAATTATCAAAATCTGGTTTCGACTCAGAAAAGAGCCGCTCAGCGCAATATAGATCTATAACGTGTCGTCTAAAATAGCCTCTAAGAAGCTTGATATACTCGGTACAGACAGTACTTCAAGCCGAATTATCGCTCGCAAAATTTGGCCACAAAATTGGAGAACTATTCTCATATGACTCCCTAATGCCAGCTCGTTTTTTTACGGCATCCAATGTAGAGGGCATTTATCAATCGTCGTGATCCTTTGACATCGTGCGTGCTTTTCACATTTAGGTTCTTGGAAATAGTGCACGCGTACCTACTCATTACTCATTGTAGGGTCTTCACATGTACTATAGCCCTGTGTGATGGTTTATAACCCCCGGCGGAAAGGGAGGGGTTTTATAAGTTTTATAACTTTTGAACAAATTGTCCTATTACGATGCGGATTTGTTTGCTTTGAAAGCTTATGCCATATATGGTTCTTAGTTACATTACGGATAGATTTTTCGGGGTTATTGAAATTTGTAGGCTTATGATTCTTATTGAAGCATATATCATTGTCTAAATTGCAAAACTGTGTAGCATATACACAACTTTAATAAGCTCTTGAAATAGTCTAGTCCGTTTCCTATGCCTAGCGACCTTAAACCACGAAATCTATGTTGTTTTAATACTAACTTGTTTAAATTTTAGTTATAAATAAGCACAATACATCACGTCCACTATTTCTTCACTTGGCATACACCGCCCCACACGTGGGCAATGATAGAGGAGCTCTACAGCCACCACTGAATGTTCAAGTAAAAAGTTTCCATATAGCAAATGCTGAAAGAAGACTTTACGCTGGTAAGTATTTATTTGCCTGCAAACATAGCGATTCATGTGTATAGATACCTGTGTATAGATCATATAGAATGAAATGATATGGCCCACTACTTAATTCGTTTGTATCAGTCTCTCCGACAAACTTTGTTCATTTATCATTGGGGACTTGGCGTGAAGATATGATATCATATATAAAATGACCATTATGGCGGCAGAAATAAGTAAGGCGGTGAATCTCTACCCGGACAAGTTGCTGCACAGCTATCTATTAACAATGGACTTGGTACTGACCTGTATTTTAATATGTGCTCGTCTCTTACGATCTGCCTGGTAGAAGGGCAGACGGTCTATTCGACTCAGCGGACCCGAACCAACTTGGGGAACTATGTTCATTTGTTTCTCTACATTCCAAATTTCAAATTATTTAATCTCTTTATGCTGAGTTTTGTTACGTCTTTAGTTTTTAAACCACAGAATTTATGACGTAAAATAATATTTACGGGATAATCTGTAAATCCCATATTGCACCAAAAAAGGAATAAATGAAATTATAGTACGCGTTTATGAATTAAAGTCCAATTTAAATTTTGGCTTATAAGTCTCTCCCTCGGAAACCCATTTAGTGAGTGATATTAAAAAAATCGTAATTCATAATTTATTTATTGTTCGAATATAAGTACATAGCTAGTTGGTCACAAATATCCTATAACATTCCTCGGAACATAGATTATTTTAATAGGATAGGCAAATTTAGTTACGACTTTAAGTTTTAATTTGTAATTTTAGTTTAGAAGTTTAGTTACGGTTCTGTAGATCGCGGTCATGATGTAAAGATAGAAAATAGAACAGGCAGATAAAAAATCTGAAAACGATAAACACGTGTTCTGACCCCTTTTAGTCCCCTGACCCTATTGTTTACATATCTTGAATGTACAGAATTAACACTGTGACGTATTTATTAGATATTAATGTTAATAATAACATGTTAAGATAACATGTCATCAGTCAGTGTGAGTGTCAATTTTGTCGAGAATAGAATATATTTTGTCTACTTTTTATTTAAAACTAACTGTTCCGGCGAACTTTGTTCCACCCGTACAGTTTGTATGGGGGAAAAATAAAGTAATGCTTGCTATGTTCTCGGTTTTTCTCTTCATAAGAACCTTTTTCTGACAATAACTAACACAACAAAAAAATAATTAGCCAAATCGGTTGAGTCTTTCGAAAGTTATGCGCTTAGCAACACATTTAGTAATTCATTTTTATGTTATAGATGACAATACCCCTTACTAAAACATCGGTGAAAGAATCACTCGGCGGTCCTATATCTCCTCGTGATATCTCAATTTCAAAACCACTTACCTGAAAAACGATTCATACTAAGAGCGTGCAAGTGTGTGACATTACAAATCTGAAATTTGTTAGCATCACGCAGGAATTTTGTTCGATAGCTGTAACAAAAGTTGCGTTACGGGAGTGGTTCGCGTTTACTTAGTTCATCAGGCGCTCGATACTCTCTGCCTAACCTGTAAGAGGGACTTGGCGTGAAGATATGTATGTCTATTCTACTCAGCAGTCCTGGGCCAACACAGTTTTTAGTGCTATATGAGTATCAAATAAAACGGTTCACTAAAAGTACAATTTGCTGCACTACATCTGAACGTCGTAAAGTTTTCTAAGTCTAAATTCATTTTCTGATTTAAGTTTGTGCTTTGTTATTTTTTTTTAAATTACCCACTAACAAGCTAGTAAGAAATATATGTCGTCAATAGATACCATCAGTCTAAAAAGTTAAGCGTTTTGCCTATTCACCGAAACTCAAACTATAAATATCTTTTATGTGCAGTTTGGAGCTCGTAAAATTATTCGTAGTTTTTGAAATAACCTTAAATCATTATGTGATATTGACATTTTTCGAATTATAAATCCAACAAAATCGAATAAAACCGTATTGCTATTTTCAGAAATGGTATCACATCTTGATCAGTGTGTTGGAACAGTAGTAAAAACACTCGCTAAAAAAGGTATTCTTAGAGAAACGATAATCGTATTTGTCTCGGATAATGGAGCTCCAACTGTCGGAGCACTTAGCAATAGGGGAGTCAACCTGCCCTTTCGAGGCCTGAAAGAAACACCATGGGAAGGAGCTGTTCGAGTTCCAGCATTTATTTGGCATTCTTCACTAACTCCTGGAATCTGGAAGGGTATGATGCATATTACGGATTGGCTACCCACATTGATAGCAGCGGCAGGGGGGAAAGTTAATAAAGTTTTAGATGGTGTTAATCAATGGGAGTCTTTAGTAAATTTGGGAATTTCTAAACGTAACGAAGTTCTTATAGTAGTAGAAGACAGCGAAAAAAACGCATATGCAGCATATAGAGCTGGAAATTACAAAATAATTATGGGGAACGTATCTGGTTTAAGCAATGGATATTATGGCGCTGATTTGCTAATTAATAAAGCAGAACCGCCAGATTATTTCTCTGCAATAATGTCGTCTCCGGTAACGAAGGTTTTTGCAAATATGGGAAGCTACTTAAACTATAACCAAGTGATGTTCATAAGAAGACTATGTGTTATAAGACAAATTGACCGAATCCGAGATATTAATCTTTGTGAACCAAATCCATGTAAGTTATAAGTTTTCCTTACAATACATATAAGTATTCGTATAATATAAGCCACAGTCTCGTTAACAGGGAAGCCATCTCTGCTTTCAAACGTTAAAGATTTAAGATTATCTCTACGTCACTGAGTTAGTTACTTGTGAGGACTCCTGTAGCCGTAGTCTTTTGGCTACCCTACTTCCTTTACCTGAAAATGACTTTCATTCTGGCGGTAGGAATAGGTAAGGCGGTAGATCCTACTTGGGCAAATTTCTGCACATCACTCTACCACCAAAGGTTACTATCGACCCATTTTTACTTATGCTCGCCTTTTTTAATATACCAAGCAGAGAGGCAGATAGTCTGTTGTATACAAGAGACCCATATATAACTAAATGATTAGATGAGGAGGGAGGGAGGAGGAGTAAATAACCTTAAAAGTTAAAGCCGCTTATAAGGCATCTTAATCGCATCAATCGTTGGCATCAAATAACGTGAATTTCTAATTCGAGAATTCCAAAAACAATTCTTGTATTGGCTGGTCTACAATGTCGTCTGGAAACAATGTGTTAATTTTTGCAAAAAATGCAAAAGCTTTATTCTACCTATTTACATTTCCCATTTTATCAATGACAATGGTTATGGATACTGTTTATTAAATATCAGCAACATAACTTTAACATTTTACCGTTTACAAATGACATCTATTTTATATATAAATATATTTTATATATATATTGTATGTCTTCATTCAGTACGTGGCTGTTTGTACAATGTACAAGAAGATCCATCAGAACGTCACAATTTATGGCATCAAGAAAATGAAATCAGAACTGTGTTATTAGAAAGATTAAGAAGTCTTTGGTCGATGCAAAAGAAGCGCGGTCCAACCGCACTCGACATTCGAGCAGATCCCACTAATTTCCATTACATTTGGCTGCCTTGGCTGAATGATACTGAAATACCAATTACTAGAGAGCCTAGTTTTAATGAGTACAATGTACCATGGGCGCCAGTTAACACAGTGAGTTGTGAACAATTTGCTGGCTTTAGAAATGTTTTGTGCTTGTTAAGAAGTGTGTTGTAGAACTTGCTATAATATTAGAAGCAGTAAAGTTATTAAGTTTTAATTATTGTTACTTATTATTAATTTATCACTTCTTTAAACATACCTTGTACCTTCTGTAATATATCTATATATCTATAATATTATAGGACCCAACAACATAATATTTAGTAGGGCGTTGTACCATTTATGCCTTGGAATACAGGGCCAGTCAATGAAACTTTTTGTTATGAAATGTGTGAGAAAACGTAAACGCAACACATAGAGCTCGAAATAACACAATAACTGTAGTTTAAACGGATACTACGTCGCTGATTTGCCGTTGACGAAAGTTTTTGAAAATATGGGAAGTCACTCAAACTATAATGGAGTAATGTTCATAAGAAGATAATTAGCCCATTGCGCGGCCCTGGGTCAAATTTAATACTGATTTTAACTGCCAAATATAAACTGTTGTAAGTCACCTTGATCGTGGTGAAAACTCAAAACTCTGGAGGCACAATTACAGCCAATTCATGCTATTATAGGTTGATAGCAATTACCTCTCTGCTCTCGAAAATGAGAGAGTTCTACTCATTCAAAATCATCTCAAGTTCTTGAAAAATTATCAACAACTTAGCGACAAACATTACGGTTGTTTTTGATGGGATTAGTTCCATATTACAATGCAGAATCCTTAAACATAGGCGTCCCTAAGGGTTCCATTATAACACCTAAGCTATTCCGTATTAATTCTGTACATCAATATTAATTCTGTACATCAATATCAATATTTACTGGCTACCTTACCCTCCGAACCGGAACACGTTAACGGCAAGCATTGACGTCATGGCGGCAGGAATAAATAAGGCGGTGGTACCAATCCGAACGAGTTGCTGCAAAACTTTACCATCTAGTAGGATGTCATGGTGTTTTACGAGCTGCCTGGCACAGGAAGGCAGATGGTCTATCCGGTAAGAAGCCCGGACCAACACGGGATCTTTGTATGTATTATGTTGCTTGTAAAATGTAGTGTTTTGAAGAATTACTCAATATACTCTATATTCTGCTTTCTCACAACGCGGCGAAGTGAAGATTTCAACCTACACCACCTTGATGCTTCTTGGGCTTCTACAAATATTCGCTGCTCAAGTAACTTTAACTGCACAAGAAAAGTCAAACCCTGGAATAGCCTCCATATCATGTTTATGTCAATGAAATTTGACCAAGGATTTTTTAAAAGAAGTTTTAATACATTTTTAAGAAACTAGCATTGATCGAACTAACTCTAATTTTTAAAGTGAAAATTCTAACTAATTTTTGAAGTGAAAACTTCTTTAGTGGCGTTGCGCACATATTTTGGAATAGGTAAAAACTTCTAAACTCGCGTCAGGACACGTGACCTGATCGAAAATGCGTAAGACAGCGCAGGGCGCTTGCGCAAATGTTCGTGATGTCATGTTTGTGTACGATATTGCAATAAATGAATACTGTATTCAACCATATGAAAAACAATATTTAATAATTAACTGATAATTAAGGCAATTCGTGCAAAATTATTCCCAAACTATTTCAAAAATATCAAAAATGCACAACGTTAATATAACCCGTAACGTAACCCGTCGTTTTTTTATTCAGAGACATGCCTCTATGATTATAGTTTTGGTGATTGAGATCATTACAGATTTTTGTTTCATTTTTAACCGAATTAAAAAGGAGGAGGATTCTCAATTCGACTGTATGTTTTTTTGTACACGTATGTTACGCGTTTATTCGGCCAATAGCCAACCGATTTTGATTGTTCGTTTTTACAAACATGTTTCCGAGAAGAAAAGAAAAGAAAAAATATTTATTTGCGGAATATGAGTGTTACAAAGATGTTACAAAATTATTTAAGCGTTCCTACATATTCTACCAACTTGTGGTGTGCAAATATTGTAATAGGTTTTTAATTATTTATTTACAATTTACTATTTACACACTGTTTTTTATTTGTTCTGAGATTACATGATTATTTATTAATACACACAATTTTTAGAATGTAAATTAATTTATCCCTATCTACCGTAAACTACCACCGTTTCCAAACCTAGCCAGACAGGAGAACAAACGGCGAAACAAACTCCTGCGCACCCAACATTCTGCAATTAAATTAATCATATTAGAAATACTGTATTATTTATTCTTATCTGCAAGAAAATCTTTGACATTGTAATAATTTTTCTCTAAAAGTAAGTTGAATATCTTTTTTCGAAATCTGTTTAATGGAAGTGATTTAAGATTATCAGGAATTTGGTTGTATATACGAATGGCCATGCAATACACGTTATTTTGTAAATGTTGAGTTTTTGGTTAGGCATATGTAGTTTCTCACTATTTCTAAAATGAGACAAACCTAGGACATCAGCATTTGTATGAAACAAATAATGATGTTTTTTTTACAAATACACATACAGCCAATATATGTATATAAACAAGGTAAAGGCAATATTTTAAGTGACATAAAAAGTGGCTTGCATTTATGTAATTGATTGACACTACATATAGCACGTATACACTTCTTCTGAACTCTAAAGAGTCTAGTTAATTCTACAGAATTTCCCCAAATAGGAATACCATACTGCAAAACGGAAGAAACATACCCATGATAAGCTAACAGAGATGCCTTTAATCCTGACACTTCTCTAATTCTTCTCAATACATATACAAACCTATCGATTTTATTGCAAAGTAAATCAATATGCGATTTCCAGTTACAATATAAATCGATTTTTATTTCTAGGAATTTAGTAGAATCTACATTCTCAATAGTAGTATTATTTAAAATCGCATCTATTTTTTTAGTATCTCTATAATGTGTTTGAAATTCAACTAATTTTGTCTTCGTAAGATTTATTTTTAGATTATTTTCATTCAACCATTCTGTCACTTTAGTCTAAGTTTTACTTGTTTCTCCATGTAAATCGTTTTTATTTTTGCTCTTGATGAGAAGTGTAGTATCATCAGCAAACAAAATTGAATCATGACTGATAGCATCAGGCAAATCGTTTATGTAAATTATAAAAAGTAATAAAACACTACCTTGTGGTACACCGCAGTCATTAAAAAGATAACTTGAAGTATAGACTTTCTTGCGGTTTCCACTTACTTTTTTTTCCACATTGCTTTCTATTCTCTATATAGCTTTTAAACCATTCTAATGAATTACCTCTAATACCATATCTCTCAAGTTTCGTTAACAAAATTTTATGTGATACAAAATCAAACGCTTTACTCATATTTAAAAATACAGCAAGGGGAAACTTTTTACTATTTAGACATTCTGTTACTTTTATAACAAAGTCGAAACATGCATAAACTGTAGACCTACCTTTTCTAAATCCGTATTGATTATTTTTTAATAAATCAAACTGAAGTAGATAACTGTATAATTTTTTATACATTATTTTTTCAAAAATCTTAGAAATTACTGGAATTAAAGTTATTGGTCTATAATTGTTCATGTCACACATATCCCCTTTTTTAAACAATGGCCTGACAACAGACTTTTTTAAACGATATTTTCCTTCTAAAAATGATAAATTAATTATATGACAAAGAGGCTTTGATATCACACTGGCAACATTCTTTAATATTATTGTGCTTATATTGTCGTAGCCAGTTGCTCTGGTGTTTTTCAAATTATGTATAACCTTAACTAAATCATGCTCACTGGTGTCAAAAACATAGTTTTATTATGATGAGACAACTTAAGAGATTTTATGCTATTTGTGGAACAAGCCTGACTTTCATAACAAGACTTAGTCTGCTTTATAAAGAACTTGTTGAAATGATCATTTATTGTTCTATTTCTTCTTTAGACATTTTATTTTGAAATGTACTTTTAATTATATCCCATGAAGCTTTACACTTATTAGAAGACTGTTCAATATATTTTAACGATGCTTGTTTCTGAGATTCTAGTATACACTTAGATAATACCTTTTTATAACGTATGTAACTTATCTTATTTCCCTTTTTGTTAAATTGGGAATAACGATAATTTAAATACAACTGACGTTTTACTTTACAACATTTTAAAAGACCTTTAGACAGCCATTTGTTTTTAATTGGCTTGTTTGACATCGTAATTTTAATTTTTGGAAAACATAATTCATAAAGTAATACAAAAGTATCATGAAATTCATTAAAAGCCTCTTCACAATTATCACAGGTAAGAACTTCACTAAAACTTAAAGATGACAGACATTCATAGAACTTATTTCCTTGTCCAAATATACGCTTTATTTCAAACCAAAAGATAAGCTTCGGTTTACAATATGAAACTGGTTTTATGTCTACTTGGTACGAGGTGGTCCCATGTTAGGTTTATCGTGATCCGACTAGTGGTATTTAAAAGATGTATGCATAATTAAGCGTCACTCAAAAACTACTAGTCAGATGTTGATAAAATGTATGTGGAGCAATTTCGGAACCATCTTTCGAAAAAATAATTATAATATCGCGACGTGGTACCCAATGAAATAGTTGATGTTCGGTTTTGCAGTCTTACTGTGTTTAATTACTGATATTTGCTCAGGTACTTATTCTAGGCACTTTATAAAAATAATTATATAGGTAATAATATTTGTTATTACGACTTTATTCTCATAATAAGATTTTTTTTTGAATGACTAACTTGTTGCTAATCTTGCGATTTTTTGCAACTTCACCGAACTTTGTGGGCCGAGCAGAGTGCTCAGCCCGAGACATCATTATTTAGATGGATTGGGCTGTTACCTACAACGCCAGCACCAAGGGCTGTCTCCCGGGAGACCGTACCTCGACTTGGTGCTGCGTTCTGGTTACTGGGTGGATTTGATGAAGGAATATTGGTGGCTCGTCGCTCGGCGTTAGGCGCCGGGCGCAAGAGAGGTCTTCGTCGCCGAGACCGGCGGCGACGGTGTAGTGTAATGTTAATGTGATGTGAATTTGTCGTGTTCCGGTTTGGAGGTGGGAGAATAGCGTTTGCCGCGGTTATTGGGTCCGGAGGATCCGATAACACGTGGCGAGGTCTTCTATGATTGGAGGGAGCGTTCGCGACCGGTGTGTAGTCACACGCGGATGCTACCACCGGATTCGGGTGGCAGCCATTTTTTCAAAGTAACGTTCCGATAGTTCTTTGTAATGCTGCGCTGTAGTGGGTAAATCGAGGTCGCGATGTAGGTACTCGTTGCGAACGTACCACGGGGCACCCGTGGCAGTTCGCATGAACCTATTCTGGACTACTTGAAGCTTGAAGCTTTTAGAGATGGGACTGGAAGGTATGCGCGAAGGCTACGCTACCGTATGCTAAAATGGGTCTAACAGAAGTTTTGTAAAGTATCACTTTGTTACGAAGTGACATTTTAATATTTTTATTAATAAGATAATGGAGACGGCTAAGTACGAATTAAGCCTTGTTTGTGACGCGCGTAATATGCGGTTCGAACGAAATATTTTTGTATAGAGTGACCCCTAGGTATTTTGTTGAATTTTCCCAGGGGATCGCTCTTCCGAACAGTTTGATGGTGCCCGGGCTACGCCTGGGACTTAACCGTTCGGGTGTGAAAGATTTTGTTACGAAGAGCTAATGCGTACTAACATTATAAATTTAAAAGTCTGTTACTATTTCTTGTATTCTTTGTTACTATTTGTTTGTTTGTTACTATTTCATCTTGTTAACACAACGTGTTTTAATTATTTATTTTTTTGTATGAATCTAACGTCTAAACGGGTTGTCTTGGAAGAATTTAACTTTAATACGCATTTAGTCTAGTAATTTAAATTAATAAAGATGTGTTGCAGGTATGTGACAACCCCATCGCCCGCTGATACTTGTTTTGCAGCACAATTGATTATTCTCTTATATTTCTATTGCTGTCAGTCAGACTAGGAACTTGCACTTTGTAATCTAGCAAGGGTTTGCTTTTTTCTTACAATCATGCCTTTAGTGCTTGCATTACCGTGTTCCGATTTCAGAGAGTCGTTTTATCTAAGAGTGTAAAAGACACATCCCATCCTCCAATGACTTAAAGTAAAATTCGAGCACTAGAACGTTGGAAGTATGTTAGTTATTTATAAGAATGTTTATGTAGTTGGATGTCATATTATTAAGTTATAAGACACAGAACAAGCATACGGCTCTTCTGAAAAACCCGTGGCCTACAGACACCATAGATATACTATAATATATAGATATAGTCATATATCTATATAGTGGTTAGGGGGTTAAGTTTAATAAACAAATACGGTGGGTATTTGTTCTCCTAACAAGTACTCTGTAGATCTGAACACGATAGAGCCAAACACTATCATTATGGTCGCAGGAATATTAGAATGGTAAATTGCTTTATGTCTTCTTCTTGTCTTGTAGTAACCATAATAAGCTATGCTTGCCTTTTATAAGCTGCTAGTCAGAAAGATACATGGTCCATTCTACACAGGAGACCCGAATTAATACTGGAAAATTTAACCTATATTATTATTTTAACGTCTTAAGCGACTTCATTTTTAATTAGCGTTAGTCACATTAATAAGGTGTAAGTACAGATTTTCTCATGATAAACCGTACACGAATAACGACTTTGTTATTTAATATTGTCTAAGCCTGTTATGACTTTGTGGGTGAAGAAATAAGATTCAATGTCAAGATAAATCAGTGCACAATAGTAGGTACCTATTTTAATTCAATCAGTACTTTTGTTCCATAATAGCGAAAAGCCTTGAGCTACTAAACTTTCTTTTATGCCGAATATATCAATTTAGAATAAACGGAAAATTACATCAATCGTTTTTGCAATAAAATGTACGTTTCACTTGGTATACTTGAATAAATAGTTTTTTGTATTAAATTACTGCAGGGCTGTTAAGGCCCGTAAACACAGTCACGTAGTGCTTATACACAGGGTCACGTAAGTACATTAGAAATTCAATTTTTTTTTAATCGCCTGTCGGTTCAATATCTGTCGATCAATACAAAAATGTGTTTTTTTATTTTTGTCTTTTTTTCTGAGATTGGATATGAGCTCGGTTGGCGATAGGTTTACCATCTTTCATATTGTGGAGTTTGTTTGGTACTTGTAAGGGATGCGGGCGTAAACATACTTTTCTGTTTAATTATAATTATTAATCTATGTATAAAACTAGCTGACCCGGCAGACGTTGTTCTGCTATACTTTTAATGTGATTTTAGTAAAAAAAATTGGAGTGAATCATCCACATCCACAAAATTTCATGAGAATAGGTCCAGCCGTTTCGGAGGAGTTCAATCACGCACGCCGTGATACGAAAATTGTATATGTTAGAAGATGAATCACCATTTCGCATGGTCGTCGCATCACCCTGAACGGACCAATTATGCTAATCCTTTTTGTGCTGTGCTGGTTATGTCAAAGGAAAGTTCTTATGAAGAGAAATTTGCGGGAAAAATGGAAAAAAGATTTTAATTTTTCCTATACAGATTGTCAAGCGTTAAGAAGTTGCTAGTTATTTAAAAAGATGTCGGCGGCATATAGACAAGTCATGAAGATTAATAAAACTTAAATGTATTTTGTAACACAAATACCTAGTATGTTCTTCGTGTGAGTGAAATTCAGCTATAGGCCGAAATTATTAATCCTATTAATATTATAAATGCGAAGGTTTGTGTGTATGTTTGTTTGTTACTCCTTCACGCAAAAACTGCAGAACAAATTTTATGAAATTTGGCACACACATAGAGAGTAACTTGGATAATAATAAAAAATAATCTTTATTTCACGTAAATCTACAAGAGGCACGTCCTGTGACGCGTCTTTACAATAATAAATCTACCACCGGATCGGAACGCGGCCGCACACTGAGAAGATCCGGCAAGAAACTCAGCGGGCTGTCTTTTCTTAAAATATGTTTACAATAATGAATGTAATGATACCTACATTATATTTATAAGAGATTGGCTAAGGAGCAATTAATCCCAAGCCGTCTTATAAACTTTTCAAATATTCATCAATAATAAAATAACCCTTTTCATTTAATTTACATTTAACACATTTCTTAAATTTATTGATTGGATGTTCTTTCATATACTTGAAAAGTTTATTGTAGAAGTGTATACATTGGCCCATGAAAGAAAGGTCTGTGGAGACGAGACACATGCACAACAAGATTATTTTTATTTTTATTCCTTGTATTGACACAGTGTATATCACATTTTTTTTAAATTAACACATAGGGTAGTTTTTATCCCGAAACAATGTTCCTGTGGGCCCACCCAGGCAACGCCGCGGGCAGCACCTAGTTATTTATATTTTTGATCAGTAAAGTTTTTTAAGGAAGTTTATAAAATTTTATAGGGCTTACAGTATGGCTATATATTTTTACAATCTTATTAATAAACATGGACTAACGTAGGAGTAACATTAAGTTAATATTATGTAATCATACAGACTGTAATATCAACTTTAATTGTAATAAAGACAATAATACCAGGCTGAACCTTGGAGTGGTTTACTTCGTATTATTAATAAGCCGCACAAAGTTTTTCGCAAATTAGTTCTGCCTATTTAGACCCGACGTGTGATTTGACTAATTTTATAATTGCTAAAGTTTGTGAGCACGGATGAATGGATGTTTGTTACTCTTTCACACAAAAAACTACAGAACGGATTTAGAAGAACCTTCACAGTTATATAGCAAAAGCTGTTGCCTGCGTGATTAATGGTCCCACAGAAATCAAATTTCATGAATATCGGTTCAGCAGATTTTGTGTGAAGGAGAAACAAATATACAAACTTTCGCATTTATAACATTAAAAGCATGGTATCTATATATATTAATACGTAATGACAAAACTTTGGACCCCTTTTTACAAAAATGCGCGGACACAGAAACATAAAATTTGGCACACTTATAGTTTATATGTACGAGAAGTGCAGAACGCTAATATTTTTCAATAATAATGCTTATAAAGTACATTAAATCAATAAATAAAACGTTACCCCACACTACCATGCATATGAGACACACAAACAAATAAATTGATGATAACGATAAAAGATCACAGATGGCGTACAACAAAGTTTGGAAGCAAAGTAGTGCGTTTTGATAAATGAAGATGGCGTTCTTATCAACAAGATATTAAAATTTGTTATGGTCGAATTTCGGTCGAAATGGTCGAATATGGGCTACCACTAGTTTTTATAATTTGACATGCGGGTGAAGCCGCGGGAAGAAGCTACGTATACGTAGGCGTACAGTGAATAAGGAAGAATTATATGTATACGTCCCTGTAGCTAGAGACTTTGAAATACTTGTAATATTAGATATTAATTGCAATGCCAACCTTGTGTTGAAATTCTAAGTTCCTTGAGTAATTTAATTTAGCTGCTTCCTTACACTGGAAACCGAAATATGACAGAATGGTTTTATTATTTTATTAAATTTGCTTGTAATTTATTTATCGCCTCTTTGGTCTAGCGGTTCAGATGTTGGATTTGACTGCATGAGGTCCCGGGTTCGAATCTCGGGTCGGGCAACAAGAAGAAAATTTGGTTTTCCAATTTTATAATAAAAAAAATGTTGCTCGGGATTGGATATGTGCCTGGTTTGCGATAGGCTTGCCACCTATCACATTGTGGGAGTTAGTGTTGTAACGTAGTGGGGGTGGCTTAGCTACCACCCACCACTATGTTAACAGAAAAATGAACAAACAAACAGTCAAACTTGCTTAAGTTTGGCTGTTGGTTTGACGAGTTTTAAATAAAAATCTAAACAAAGTTACACTATATTTAAAATTAAAATAAAAGTAGTAAGTAAGTACTCAGTAAGGGTCTGTGCACTGTACACTAAAAGTTTCTGCCGGCTAAAGAAAAAGGAAAATAGATGGGCGTGGGATACGTCGGTGGCTCGAAAACGGGTCGACGGAGCACGGAGCGCAGCACGGAGGAGAGCACGGAGGAGAGCACGAAGGGGAGCACGGAGGACCGCTGCTATAGGCCTCCGCGGCTGGTGTAGGGGACCCCTTGGCACCTTCCTTCAGCAGACAGGAGCAGCAGTAGAAGAGGACAGCTGGGAAGGTGGCCAGAGAAGTACACCGGCGGGGCAGCTACTGCCGGTCCAGGGTCCTCAGGTCCACCAAAGAGGAGTGGGTACCAGGCAGCAGGCACCAGGTAGTAGGAACCAGACAGCAAGCACCACGCAAGCACCAGGTAGCAAGCAGCAGTTCCTCCGTAACTTCTTCTTATTTATTTATTCCATCCACTTATGCCAGAATTAGAATGCCCAGATCGGCTGGATCGTCATCCTTTTATGCCGGCTCGACCTGTTCCGGAATTTTAAATTTAAAACTACGCGATCTGATTGGTCGATTAAAATTTGACGTCACCTAAACGTCCTCTTTTCTTATAAAAAAGAAATATATTTGACATCTTCAAATTTTCATTAGTGTCATTGAAGATGTCAAATATTGTAAATTTTAGTGTATTTCAATTATTTAAAAGGATTATTGAAGAGAAAAACTGTAAAAAACACAGTAAAAATAGAAACAATAACAATCATAAGGGACACAAAATTACTAGAATTCAAAACATAAAGATATTTATAAGGTTAGAAAGATGTACGCATTACAAGTAATTAATGTGAATAGTAGAACAGAAGATAATAAAACAGAGATATTTACAAGGTTAGTAAGATGTACATATTACAAGGAAATATGTTACAGTGTCTTCGGCTATTCGTGGTTGCCCTGGTTGTGCCTCTACCTAACTTTTTGGGGATATGGGCGTGAAGATACTTTGAAGAAATTTACTTGTAGATGCCCCAATTATTGATGTGTTCTTAAGGTTTTTTTTTAAATTTTATGACGTAGATTTGTAGGGCAGAAAAAGAAAGAAAGTGTTAAGTGATTCTTATTAAACCGACCGACTCGGCGAAATTTAACGTAACATTAACAGTTAACAAAACATATTAATATCATTTACAGTTACTACTAGTTTGTATGTAAGTATTAAAGCATTAATTTTTTTCCATTTTCCCGGTTTCCTTTTCACAAGAACCTTTTCCTTACAATAGTAACACAACAAAAATAATATAGTTAAATTGTTCCATCCTTTTTTTTTAATTACTATAATATTGTTGCTAATCTCGCGATTTTTTGCAACTTCACCGGGTTTTTGTTCCATCCGTTTCGGTGTGATGCTAAGACTAGTGAAAATTGGAATTCATTTTTAGATATTATATAGATTACAATTACATTACTAATGAGTGTTTCTACTAATGAACTTGAACAACTTTCCCCAAGGAACCCATGGGCGAATCGCAAAAAAATTGGACATTCTATGTAGAATTAGCTGATCAGCTGATCGTTTTCCTTACAAAGTCCATACGTTTTTTATGAATCGCCCATGGGTTCCTTGGGGAAAGTTGTTTAGTTTCATCAGTAGAATCATCTAATACTGATGATAGAAAATTGAGATAGGTTTTGGTCGTCAACATCATAGACAAACCCAAAGAGTATATACGTACTACGTAAATTTTTTTTTGAATAACTAACATGTTGCTAATCTTGCGATTTTTTGCAACTTCACCGAACTTTAAACTACGTAATAAGAGGCGGGACTTCCATAGATACATAGCAAACCCGAATTTCGCATAAAGTTTACTTAAAGTGACACATGTCACTTGACATAACATGGTGAAAAGGTAAGTCTAAAGGCATACATATATAAGGCAACTAGTATCATATGATTTAGGCGAATAAAAAACATAGCAAACTTATTTTTTTTTATTTTTTTATATGAAAGTTGCGCCAAACTGGACAAACCTACATTTAGCGGGCCACAGATAAGTTAACTCTGACTCACAAGATTGCTGCAGGAGAACAATAACGTGATCAATTAGAAGATGTATGTAATGATTTATGTAAATTAAGTTTTTCCTTAACAATTATAAACAATCGGCCAAGGTTCTCAGTTGAACCTACTTTTTATATAAATCTTATTTAACTCGTGTTTTTTTGCGTAAGAGTAGAATATTGGTTGCTACTTTTAAAGTACCTAGGTACCTAATGTTTCTTTAAGTTTTTTAAAGGGAACACTTTAGTTGCGGTGAGAAATTTTTGGAATGGGCTAAGGCTATCAGTACGATTCACGAACTTGCTATGATGTCGGAGAACACATTATAATATAGTACACATTTACATACACACCCCGTTACTTTATCTTTATTAGGTATTTTGTAGTAGTAGTTTTGTAGTTGTAGAAATGAATCGCTAAATGTATCGGTAAGTGCATAGCTTCCGAACGACTGGACCGATTTGGCTAATAATTTTTGTATTGTGTTAGTTATTGCTAGGATAAAGATCTTATGAAGAGAAAAACTCGGAAAATTGCAGGGAAAATGGAAAAAAACTATATTTTATTTAGTTTCTATACCTACATCTTATCGTCGGTGCTTGGTAGAATTCCATTCTTGATACGATTTATTTAGAAACACTTGTACTTTCCACAACATATTTTATTATTTTTTATTTTTATGGTTTAGCCAACCGGTTTCGCTATACAAGCATCATCAGGGCTTTATAACAATTGTTATATAGTCCTAACCATAAAAATAAAAAATAAAATAAAATGTATCGTGGAAAGTACAAGTGTTTCTAAATAAATTGTATATATTATTTTGAAGTATTTGATATTTTTACTATTTTAAAAAAATATTTAGATATATATTTTAATTGTATATAAGAACAGAGCAGCATTTTCAATGTCATAAATTAAATACAAACAATGAAGTTAGAGTTTTTTTTATGATAATGGAAAGCTAACAAGCAAACGGATTTCCTGATGGTAAAAAATTCACGCTGTCTAGAGACACCAAAGGTGGTAATGGTGCGTAATGGCTGGTCTGAGAATAACGAGTTTTTTACTGGATTTTTTTCTTCTTTAAGGGTCTTTTTTAACTCCTCTTAAATAATATGTGTTTTAGCTTTTAACGAAAAACAGAAAGCTTTGTTTTTTTTCATCATTTTGTTACTCATAGTAATAGTAACAAGTACTGTGTTTTTAAGGTAGATTAAAAACATTTTTCCAAGCGTCATGTCATTTCGAATCCATTGAACCATGGCATATATTTTGAGAAGCATTGTCTATTTAAAACGGTCTTGAACTTGTGGACTAAAGTATAGTAGAAACTAGGTGAGGTGTTGAAAGAAACTGCGCAGCGAAGAATTATTCACGTGAAAGTGTTACATATAATTTTTATACTTTTATCAAGAGTCTCGTACTACTATTGAAATTTGGGTCTATTTCCTAGGAACGCTTTAATAAATTAAATGGTTTACTATATCGTCTAGCAATACAGGATTAGAGTTTCCTATATGAGGTCTCGGATTTGATTGTTGGGACGGGCAACTCAAGGTATTTTGTTGGTTTTCAAATAAAAACAACGTTCGCTAAACCGGGCACATATCCAATCCCGGCCGACTGTCACATTGTATCGAGTTAGCCGACTATCACATTGTAAGACTATGAAATGACTATGACTATGAACTATGTTAATTCGCTAGTCGTGTGTGCCCTCCTGGTACATTTGCCTATCTGGGAAAGATACTTTCATTATGTACTTTGCAATTTGAATGGTTCTATAGACTTAATCTATTTATGTAATCTTTAACATGTATATAATTTAATGGTTTTATATTACGTATCTTGGAATGTCCTTAAAAGAACTAAAAACATGAACTAAACTAATTAATTCGTTTTATACGACAAATTTTATTTCTGTAACCGGTTTTGATAAATTTAGCAACGTAATTAATTTTTCATCATTCATGACGATAACCGAGATTACAAAGACCTACGACCCGGCTAAAGATAAAGTTTGAGTAACGGAATTCTCCGTGTTGTTCCGGCTTCCTTTGTAGAATAGACTATCTACCTTCCTTGCCGGGCAGCTCGTAAAAGGCGAGCATAGGCTCATCGTCACTAACGTCGTGACATCTGACTAGGTGGTAGAGGTTTGCAGCTACTCATCCGGATTAGTACCAACGCCTTGCCTATTCCTGCCGCCATAACGTCATTACGTGTTCCGGTTCGGAGGGTAAGATAGCTGGTAAACTTACTTTTGCTCGGGGCCTAACATCCCGGCCTCAGGTTGGCAACGCATTATTACCACCTTTGGTGTCTCTAGGCGGCGTGAATTTCTTAACATCGGGAAATCCGTCTGCTTGTTTGCCTTCCAATATCATAAAAAAAAATATTCTGCAATTCGGGGCCAAAGCGGTTCCGTACTGTAAATTAAATAAAAAGTGTGAATGTCCATAATATGCATATTTTGAAAGGGGTAAAACTAAAGCGATATAAATGTGTTAGATTTGTAAGCACTTAACAATTATTTTTGAAAGCTGTGAGACTGAGATAAATAAAACTTTAAAACTTTAGAACTGTAAGGCTTATCGCATTCAAATAGAACTATAATAGTGATAACAATAGGCTCTACTGATTTGTGAGAAACAAATAATTGAAAATATCATAAAGAAATAACGTTTACGTAGAAAGTAAAAAAATCGCGACAAAAAATAACTTTTCTGTGTTTAATTTCAATCATTGTCATTTTTCTCAAAATAGTCTTGAATTCTCAAAATAATTTTATTTTTTTATAATTATTTTTCATAAAACTAAATCGTTTTGACTTTTTATTACTAAAAAAATCATCCTGGTAACTTACACATAACCCCCCTTACTAATAAAACTTATGCGCCCGTTGATCTGGTGTGTAATGTCATTTTTTGTTAGCATATGTGAAGTTACACGTTAAATCAACATGTGCATAAGTTTTATTAGTAAGACGGAACGTTTTTAACAAGCGTCTTTACATATTCTCGAGTTGAGTGTTATCTTGAAACAAAGCCGACTCTGTTTTATACTTATACTAGCTTCGCACAGGTAGGTAAGTCGGTGGTACCAATCCGGACGAGTCGCTGCTAAACTCTACCGCCTAGTCAGATGTCACGGTGTTAGTGACGGTGAGCCTATGCTCGCCTTTTACGAGCTGCCCGGCAAGGTAGGCAGATAGTCTATTCTACAAAGGAAGCCGGAACAACACGAAGAATTCCGTTACTCAAACTTTATCTTTAGCCGGGTCGTAGGTCTTTGTAATCTCGGTCATCGTCATGAATGATGAAAAATTAATTACGTTGCTAAATTTATCAAAACCGGTTACAGAAATAAAATTTGTCGTATAAAAAGAATTAATCAGTTTAGTTCATGTTTTTAGTTCTTTAACACGAGACGACGAGACGGACCTAACGTGTGCGAACAACTAGAAGTGTTATGTACATAATCAACACACTAACACATACCTATCAGCTTGTTGTATTACCGGAAGCCAGTCTGTGGCGATTATGTTAGCATCGGAATGTTACTACCGCCTGCTGTTTTTTTTTTAAGGCAAACAAGCAGACGGATATCCTGATGGTAAGAAATTCACGCCGCCTTGAGACACCAAAGGTAGTAATGGTGCGTTGCCAACATGAGGCCGGGATTTTAGACCTCGAGCTACAATAAGCTTACCGGCTACCTTACCTTCCGAACCGGAACACGTCAATAGCAGGCACTGACGTTGTGGCATCAGAAATAGGCAAGGCGGTGGTACCAATCCAGGCGAATTGTTAGGAAACTCTACCACCTAGTAGGATGTCACGGTGCTAGTGACGGTAAGACTATGCTCGCCTTTTACTAGCTGCCTGGCAGGAAGGCAGATGGTCTATTCTCCAAAGAGCCTGGACCAACACCTACCGCCATAATATCAGGGCTCGCCATGACGTATTCCATGTTGGAGAGTAGGGTAGAGACTTGCGCACTTTATTTTATTTATTTTATTTTAACAATGAAGGAAAATTTACAGCTAATAAAGTTAATAACATTAATACTAACGAAAATAGAACCTCGGCTTTGGTAAATTTGATGCAAATTTCTACTTGCAAAATGCAAACGCATACCTAACTCCTAAACGAACAGGGTAATGGCAAAGTTTTAATAAGCACAGGCAAAAACTGTGCAATCAATACCAACTTCAAAATGTCGTCTCCAATCTTTTTGACTAGTTATCGCGTAATGAAAGGCATGTTCTATTCTTCCAAAAGCCACTCTAATATCAATTAAATGTTTTTTTAGAATTATACTAGAAAACAAACCATAAAGTAGTATATTACGATATACTCCTATCGCAAATTCGACAGTTGAGTCACAGAATAAGTAATAAATAGTACCTAACTAGTTTTATTAACAACGTACACATAATTACGTCAAATTATTCCTACGTAGTTCTCAATAAAGTATATGGAAATTATGTTTCGTAGCCGTACTTTAATATAACTATGATTTTATACTAGCAGTTGCCCGAGGCTTTGCCCTCGTGGTTAATGGTACACAGAAACTTTCTTCGGGATAAAAACTATCCTATGTGTCTATCCCAGTTACCTACCCTCTATGTTTGTGCCAAATTACATAAAAATCGAGTCAGCAGTTTTTGCGTGAAGACGTAAGAAACAAACTAACAAACACAGAAACTTTCGATTTTATAATATTATATTAGGATTAGGATTTCTGATGAACATTCAATGTTACTATTAGATAGTCTCTATGCATACAGAAACACTGATGTATGTAGATCTACACATTTGTTGGAAATTGTAAATAATTAGAAAGACTGAGGTAAAAAAAGATAAACCTATTTTACTAAGGTGCAGTTGTGTTCCACCATATCTACGTCTAATATCTGTAATTTAAAGGCAGCGATCATCGTTTTCCTTGAAAGTGATATGTAATTGTTACCCATACTTTTTTTAGCTAGATACTAGCCAAATTGGTTAATTGGTGACATTAATAGTTAATAACAGCTTGTATAGAAACAATTTTTAGATTACCTATCCTATTTATTTCGTATTTCTCTTCATACCAATCTTTAGACTATATAAAAAATAGCCGAGTTGGGCAAGTCGTTCTCAAGTCATAGCGTGACTGAGTTAAACAGGATTTTTTATTTATTTACGAGTAGATTATATTATATATCAAGGTAATTCGTTTACCTTCAACATTCTACTATTCTATATTGTAATTACCGTCCTTATGTATCAAGGAGTGCAGGTATATTTGCAATTGGAGGTTTGATGCTAAAAATTAGGTATATTAAGAGTATATAAGTATATTAAGTGTATCTTCGACTTCTAAGAAATTACGATAGAACGAATGGAAATACCTCATAAATATTTTAAAATAAAACGTTCATTTTCGTTCGTTCATTTGCATTGTTCATTGTGCACGTCAAAGAAGTAATAGGCGAAAATGGCGTAAAGCTGTAAAAATAGTCCATTCAAATAAATAAGTTTCGGATATGGTTGCTTTGCCATTATAGAAATCGTTGAAAGATGTGCACAAACCTGTTGATTTGATTATTTTTTATAATAATTAATCCTTTTAGCCGGCTTAAATATGTTTTAAGATTTTATATTTGCATAATCATAAGTTAAGGTTGAAGCGCAAAGTAGGCTCGTACTTGTCAAAAGACGCTTTAATAAAAAAAATGACCTCACTCCAGCAAAAGAACATTTTGCACGATTAATCGAGTTAGAAAAAGGAGGAGGTTATATTAAGTTATATGTTCGACTCACATACATTTAGATTTCTCCGTCGCTTCCAAACCGATTTAAGACTTCCTAGGTTGTCACATTGTCCAGGTCCAGGACCAGGTCTGTATTTGAAAATGGAAACCCAGGGATATCGATGAAAATACAATTTTTTTGTGTAATAAGATTACATACTCATTGAAATCGAAGTAGGCCAAAGACCCTTTTAGAATTTTACTACTTTTAAATTATGTAAATTAAAATCAATAACGGCAAAACGACAATAGTTAAGTATGAGCTGCCAAAGTGATAAATTGTTTTAAATTACCTTTCTCACTTTTTCACCTTGAAATTTCTTATCTTCTATTACACAGATATCATTTTACCGACCTCTGTTCCGTTTTGTCTTTGTAAATTAACATCACATGACAGAAAGAGAGGTCATTTAATTAGAGCGAGACAGCAATATTTGAGAATTAGCGTCAAGTTTTTGTTAGAAGTGTAATATAGTTTAGTAATTGATACATTTTAGAACTGTTATTGTCTTATGTGGACACCATGAAGCTATGGTACTTACTGGAGATTACCGGTCTCCCGTGAGACAGCCCTTGTTGCAGGCGTTATAGGTAACAGTCTAACACAGACTAGTAAGAGATGCAGTCTAATAAATGGGGCACACTAAAAGTCTTGCACTTCTAGCTAATCGGAACTATTTGAATTTCGAATGTTATAATTTTAAAACGTTGAAACCTTCTTAGTAATAAAAAAAAAACAATTGGCGTGCAATAGTTTGTCAATTGTTTTTTTTATCACACATCAAAGTTCTACGTACGCAACGAAAATGAAATTAAGTCGGAAAGATTTTAGAACGATGTTTTTTTATGATTTTAAAAGATCACTTGTGCCGCTCGTCTTCAAAATGCTTTTGGGAGAGAAGCACCTTGTTTGAGCACCGTGAGGCAACCATCGCCTCACGGTACTCAAACAAGGTGCTGAATTTGAGAGAGGACGAGTTTTTGTACACGACGAATTTCGTAAAGGGCAGCCTTCAACTGCCGTCAACGGAAATAATGTGGCTACTGTTAAGCGGTTCATTGAAGAAAACCCCCGGATTACCTATGAAACAATTCGAGGACTATTGGGGATTAGTATGAGCCAAATTCAGAAAATTTTACACGAAGAATTGAAAGTTCGGAAACTTTGTTGTCGTTGGATCCCTCATGAACTGACAGCGAAGCAGAAGCGGGCTCGCGTGAAATGGTGCTCACAGATGCTACTGAGGTACGACCACGGACATTCTAATTCTAATTCTAATAGAATTCAATCAGCACTTAGAAAACATGCCTTCAGATCTGGTTCGGCCGCATGAAAAAATGTTTAAAATGTAAAGGAGATTATTTTGAAAAGCAATAAACATAATATTTTGGTCATAACATGTTTTTTTTAAGTTACGCCAAACTCACACCAAAATAATGATGTCTCGGGCTGAGCAAAGCCCGGTGAAGTTGTAAAAACCGCAAGGCTATTTACTTTTTATTTATTTTTATGATATTGGAAGGCAAATAAACGTGTCCTAGATTTACGTTGCCTAGATGCACCAAAGATGGTAATGGTGCTTTGCCAACCTCAGGCCTGAATGTAAGGCCTCAAGCAAAAGTACCGGCTACCTTATCCTCCGAACAGGAACACGTCAACGACAAGTGTTGAAGATATGACGGCAGGAATAGATAAGGCGCAGGTACCAATCCGGGCGAGTCGCTGCGAAACTCGACCACCTAATCAGATGACTAGACGATGATGATGTTAGTGACGGTAAGCTTATGCTCGCCTCTTACGAGCTGCCTGGAAGGAAGGCAGATGGTCTATTCTGCAAAGGAGCCCGGACCAACACGGGGAAAACAAAAATACAATAGCCATTGCAAAAAAAACTCTTAACAAAGACATGATGAATATTGCTGGCTCTCTTTATTTTTTCGTCATCTCATTTTGACTTTGTTAGTTGCCATAAGGGTCTTCATCAGGAGTGTAATCCCCAGTGTAGCTTCATATTTGATGCCCATTAGAAGTGTCATTGTTGGTCATTGACCGCCTCGTTCGTCGAGTGGCTAGCGTACCCGCCTAACTACACCGATCAACCGCCAGGCTTGAGTTCGATTCCAGACGATTACGATTTCCTGGTTTTGGTGTTTATTAAATTTATTCTGGTATCTATTTAAGTATTTCTATGTATTAGAATCGTTGACTACCACCCATAACACAAGCATATAATTTATTTACTTGGGTTAGATTCAATGTATGTAACTTGTCCAGTGATATTTATTTATTGTCTAATGTTGACGCCATGAAGTTGTATCACTACTGGAGATTACACTTTCTTTTAACAAGTACCTGATGTACTGGCACTGATAATATTGCTGGCACTCTTTAATGTACAGCCCTCTCTTTCATTTTGACTTTGTAACTGATGTCAAGTAAATCAGAAACAAGAAGACTCTAAGAAAGAGAGGTTGTTAAAATAGATGAGAAAGCAATATTTGGAATTGCCGTTAGGTCTAATTCTTTCTTTCTTTAAGTTTTGGCATTCGCGTTAGTATTTTGCCATTAGTCAAGTAGAAATTTGCATTAAATTTACCAAAATCGGATTCAATTATAGTTAGTCATAAGTCGTCAATAAGTCATATCAGGGCCTCGGGCAAAGCGGTGGCCTTATTACTCAAGCTCATATAGTGAGATTTGGCGGCAACGAGAAAATACAAGATACGCTAATTTTTTCATGATTATTTCATTTCTGTACTTTCACTGAACAAAATTGTACAAAATGCCACCAAAATTGACTAATTTCACTCAATAAAAACACGAAATTCAAAAATTATGAAAAAAATTTGACCAACTTTTTTCTCGATGGCGCCAAAACTCGTCAGGTCTAATTACGAGTATATAAATATATACGTTTTTCCCAAATTTTATTTTCATTTCATTAAATTTGAATGGCTATTTGTAATCTATTTTGTTGAAAACAGTGTAATAGTGCATTAAAATCAATTGTGATAATATTACAATGGTGATAATATGAGTTTACTAAAGTAAAAATACTAAATCTGTCAGTGAAAAATTATAACTTCTACGTAGAATCGAAAGCTCTTACCGGGATATCATAAAAAATCACGGAAAGCTATTCTGTGCACCATTCATCATAGACAACTCATCGCGACAGACCATCTTCGACGGATCTCCTCAAGTCAACGCAAAGCGAGTTCTTAACTACTGCCCAATTATAACGTCATACTAATATGCCACTTAAACGCACACCGCCCACAACTCCCATGACAAAATCACATTCTCCTACATGAACGACACAAAGGATGTTAAAATTATATCTCTACATTTACCGTCACCTAGTTTTCATAGCCTTCATAACAATTATTTCAGATTTTCGCATATAAATATCCCATTTATTCATTATTATCTAGTACTTTGTTGTATAATTGTTAAATGTAACTATTTTGACTATGGATAATCACTCGATAATTATTTCTAATTTGGAAGAAGTATCCACTTCTAAATCTTATATTTGCAGTCCCGAAAATAGTCACTTGTTCCTACCGAAAAATAAAAATATCAAAACATTTAATATATTTCATGTGAATATCAGAAGTCTATGTAATACTGTCAATTTCGAGAATCTTATGCTAACGCTAAATAGAACAAAAATAGTTTCTGAAATAATAATCTTAGGTGAATGTTGGTTGCAAAAGTGTTCGATTATCCCTCATATACCTGGTTATATTTCATATAAAACTGGATTTTCAAATCAAAACGACGGAGTTGTTATCTACATTGATGAAAAACTTACATTTACTGTTGAGGAACCGGTTGTTGCGGATGCAAATTGTTTAATCATAAAACCTTCTCATGAAATGTCTATGATAGCAATTTATCGGTCCCTGTCAGTCAGATCTGCAGATAACTTTATTAGCAGTTTAAACACCATATTACACTCATTAAATTCATTCAAAACCATTGCTTTTATTGGAGATGTAAACATTAATATAATACCTAACAGCACTGATCCCAATGTTCATGACTATTTTAATACAACAGCATCTCACGAAATGCTCCCTGGGCATCTTTTTCCTTCCCGTATATGTAATTGTCTCGACCACATGATTCTTAGAACTGACAAACCTGCCGTTACGTTAGTCCTTAATACATTGTTTACTGATCATTATCCTACAATACTTTGCTGTGAATTTAAGCAAAATATAAATATCAGTAGTTCTAGTAAGTCAAGAGTTTTTGATCTTTTTGCTTCCCAAACTGATATAGAGAACACTGACTTTTCGCAAATTTATAATTGTTTTGATCCTGATAAAGCCACTGATAAGTTCATAGATATTGTCTCATCTATAGTTGAAAAAAAAGTACTAATTCTTTTTACATTCCTAGCAGAAAAAGGATCACTAAGCCTTGGATCACTCTAGGGTTATTAAGATGTATTCGACACAGGGACAAATTATATCGTAAGATGAGACAATATCCAAACAATAAAGACCATTTGATTATATTTCGGCGTTATAAAAACTTTTGTAATAACTTTCTTAAGAAAGTTCATACAAGGCAAACACTTCCCCATAGTGTTTTAGTGGGACTTACTGTCTTCGGTTAGTTGTGCGTGCCCTGGTTGTGCCTCTTCTTACCGGTTCGAGGAAATGGACGTAAATATACTTACTTTCTTAATTTTACACTTTCCCTTTTCCTATTCCGTGAAGATTTCCTGCTGTCTTTGGAATATCTAAATTCTTATACTTACTTACTATTTTTTTTCTTATTTAAGTAGGTACCTACATTTTGCAATTTATTATTTTTTATAATTCATTCCTTTTATGCAAAATGCAGGTGCAAGAGGAGGTTCCCCTATGGCGACCCCTAATTGGTTCGAACCCCACACAGGGAATTCTAATAATTTTCTAGGATCGGACCTAAGAAATTTCGCGACCCACAGGAAGGGGGAAGGTCAGAAGCGTCGCAAGGGTACGCGGGCGATGCCAGTCGTTTCGCTGCAAGCATAGCATCATCCAGACGGTTGTGTTTATTGAAAAAACTAGCTGACCCGGCAGACGTTGTTCTGCTATATTTAATGTGTTTTAATAAAAAAAAATTGGAGTGAGTCACCCTTATTACTTAGGGGTATGAAAAATAGATATTGGCCGATTCTCAGACCTACTCAATATGCTCACAAAATTTCATGAGAATCGGTCAAGCCGTTTCGCAGGAGTTCAATCACGCACACCGTGACACGATAATTTTATATATTAGATGTTGAGAGCCATTTTGATCTGCATAAAATGGCCAAGATCATTAAGATACTTATGGGTTATCCGATCAGGTTATCCGATCAGGAGAAATAAGCTTTGAAAATAAGGTAGTTTTTAAATATATTTTTGAGAGATAAGAATGGTTACTGTTAGGCAACCTTGTGAGATAAACATATGCTGTTATCGGGGACTTTTTTATGGCCTTTTTATAACATACATTTCCATAGTTATAAAGATCTAAGCATACATAGTGACAGACAGCGGAAAAGATCTTTGTAGTAAAGAAGATAAAGATAAAGATAAAGATAAAGATAAAGATGAGATGTTTGTCACTAAACTCCTTCTAGAGGACTGGACAGATTTTGATAAAACTTTTTGTGTGTATTCAAGGGGGTTACTTGTTCTAAAAAATCAGGCCCAGCTGACTAAAAATGGGCAGCAGAACACTCTTAAAGCTATTTTAGAACTTTTAGCTGCCAGTGTGTCTGTATCCCGGATGCGTTTTATTCCGATTTTACTGGATAGATCTTGACAAAATTTGAGTGGCGGGTGCTCTATGTTCTGATGAAAGTTATAGGGTAATTTTCATCCCGTTTACTTCACGGGTTCTCATTGGAGAGGGGGCATCCAATTTCATTTACAATTTTTTTATTGAATACGATATACTTTACAGGTTGTCCCATAAATTTAATTTTGTAGTTCAGAAACCAAAGACAACAACTCGCAGTTTAAAGGGCTTAACCAATTTTCATAACTTGCTACTCGGCATGTTCAGGATTATTTAACGTATAGGTCTCAACCTTAAGTCTTAGGCTGGCTTTGCAGGTTTATTATAAATCCCAGCATTACCAATATTGTACATGTGAAAGCTTATCTCTACTATTAGGATTATACAAAATTTTGATTAAATATGCTTAAAGATACGAGATCAAACATAAAATACTTTTCTAGTTTCTATACTTCTTAGCGTCGGTGCTTGGTGGA
The DNA here is from genome assembly GCA_002245475.1 of Calephelis virginiensis. Lineage (NCBI taxonomy): Eukaryota > Metazoa > Arthropoda > Insecta > Lepidoptera > Riodinidae > Calephelis > Calephelis virginiensis. The sequence continues at coordinate 84,945 of NJDC01000954.1, forward strand.
ATTACATTATTGAAACAATAACCGGTTGGCAAAACTATAAAAATAAAAAATATATTGTGGAAAGTACAAGTGTTGTAAATAAATTATTTTAAATAAATAAATCTCCCTGGACATGTTACACAAATTGAATCTAACTCCAAAGTAAGCAAATTATATGCTTAAGTTATGGGTGTTATTCAACCATTCTAATACATAGAAATACTTAAATAGATACCAGAATAAATTTAATAAACACACAGACCCGGAAAATGCATACATCTAAATGTTCATCACACAAATGCCTGCCCCCGTCTGGAATCGAACCCTAGCCTCGCGGTTGGTCAATGTAGTTAGGCGTGTACGCTAGCCACTTGACAAACGAGTGCGAAAGTTAAAATAGTATTTTCCCTTCCCTCCTAAATTACATCGAGTTTCTATTGGACATCAATTATCCAGCTTCGATATAGCATAAAATTTAGAAATATAGGTAAAAATGAAACTTTGTTTTCCTTATTAAATTTTTATTAGCTGTTAATGTACAGCAGAACAAAGTTTGCCGGGATATGTCAATAGTATAAATCGCAAAATCATAAAAGCTTTGGGAATTGATTTTTGAATAAAAAGTAGTTTCAACTCCAACCGAGTTTAAATGTATTCCTATCAAATTTACTCAAAATCGCTTTATCAGTTTCACTTGAAATCGTAACAGACAGACTATCGCATTTATATTATTGAACTGTGGATGTTACAACTCCTGTCGCGATCGTACCGAAGATCGCAGAGCATAGCTACGACATAATCGTGGCTTGGCCAATAAATCTATTAGCAACTCAATGAAAATGATTGTAATGGCGGCAAACCTATTGTAACTTCAGTACCTTGCAGACATTGAAGCTGTTTGTTACAAGAGAATTTTGGCCGCATTACGATAATTATTAAATGAGTTATAAAAAGCGCACCGGAAAAACAATAGCATTTTTTCCACGATCTTTTTATTATTAATGTTTTACTTGAGTTTTAATTTAATATGTTAGTTTCAAAATATTACTGGTAAGTTTTTTTGTTTTAGTTAAGTCGATAAAACGTCCTAAAACCTTAGTTTTAAGTTAAAGTTATTTTTATAATTAACTAGCTTTTAGTTGCGGCTTAAACAAACCAAGATCCTACCCTAAGCCGAGGTACGGTCTCACAGGAGAAACCCTTAGGGAGGGGGGTCCCAGGCCCCACCCAAAATTCAATCTCTGGCTGAGCACTCTGCTCGCCCACTAGCCCGGTGACGTTGTTATAATCTACAGACGTAACAACATTAGTCAATTCGAAAAAAAAAGGTGCGGCTTAATTTAAAAAAGAGATGCTATATTACTTTCAGTGTAACCAAGAATATGTGTATAAAGTTAGTATATTATGTTATGTAAGTTATATATGTTAGGTACCTATATAGTTTTTGCGTGAAAGTGTTACAAACAAACTTATATTCGCTTTTATAATGTTAGTAAGGAAGTGGGAGAAAAATTTAGCTTTTTACCGACTTCATCAAAAAGAAGGTGGTTATTTTCTCCATTGTTTCTAAACCGATTTTAATAATTATTTTTTTATTTCAATTAGCCGTACTGCCGAGTTAGTCTTATTTCCACCAAGTCTGGATCTGACGATGATTCTCAGGGAAATCGTGGAAAATATCTAATTTCTGGTTATCTAGATGACTTACTTTATATAATCGAAGTCGGGTTTTTTGGAGTTACTTTTATTAAATTATTATTCTAAAATATAGCATAATGTGATAAGATATAAAAAATGTAAAGGATTATGGATATAATATGTTAAAAATATTATATTTAATATTGTTACTGAAAAAAATAAAAAATAAAAATAGTGGAATATCAGCCACTTTACCCTCGTACCACCCAGCTTATGCCACTTTTTCTTTATTTTTTAATTTTTTTCAATAATAATATTAAATATAATATTTTTATCATAATATATCCATAATCCATTGCATTTTTCATATCTTATCACATTATTTGCCGAAACACACAGTATTCCGGCGAACTTCGTACTTATAACAATAGATAACAGAGATAACAATAGTGCACCGCTATTTTCGCATACCTATATATATATATGTTTGATGTGTCTGTCTGTCTGTGGTATCATAACTTCCGAACGGGTGCAGCAATTTCGATTTAGTTTTTTTTGTATTAAAGGTAACTTATGTGCGAGTGTTCTAAGACATGTTTGATGAAAATCGGTTGAGCCGTTTAAAAGTTGTGGGGGGGGGGGAAATTAACCGAATGTCAGCAACGTTTTTACTTGTTGAAGGTAAATTAAGTTCTTATGTCGGGGTTTTTTTAAATTTTTAATTTAAATTTCTATTACTACATGGTAGAAAACATACGAGTTTTCGTGCCTACAAGTACCTAACCTAGATTTTATAGGTGCATCTGTCCTGCGGCCGTGGTGTTAGGTTAATATGTAACTCTACACGCTACCTCATCCTTCGAAGCCTTATCACCTTTGTGGTCTAGCGGTGCAGGTGTTGGACTTGACTGTATATTGTCCCGGGTTCAATTCCCGGATCGGGCAACACACAGAAAATTTGGTTTTTCCATTTTTCTAATAAAAAAATTGCCTGGGATTGGATATGTGTCCGGTTGGCGATAGGCTTGGCACTAGACTTGTTATTGCTCGGTCATAATAAGGATCGCTCCTTACTAGTACAGTTATTCGAATGTACTAGTTCGGACTTTTAGTACTATTATTTATTTATTTATTTAATATCTTTATTGGACACAAATTAAAAATAACTAAAACAAAATAACTATTAGTTCAGTAGTATCAGTAAGTATCAGAAAAAGTTACATCTTACGATTCTCACGTGGGTCAGGGAATGAATTATATTTTGATTTTCCTTTATGTTTTATGAAAAGTTTTATCTCTATTTGTAGGGTCATTTTTAGAAAGGCTTATTTAAAAATCAAAATGCTTACAACCATTGGTATTTTTCAATTTTTGTTGTTTATTTATGTTATACTAGCTGCCCGCCCCCGCTTTGCTTCGGTTATTCAAGAATAAAAATCCTACTAATATTATAAATGCGAAAGTTTGTGAGTATGTCCAGGGAAAGGGGGAATGCAGTAAGCGCGCAAGTCTTTGCTACGCTTCAACGATATTTAATTTTGCGCCCGGAGATTTTAACGTTTTTATAACTCATTAGTTGTTAATTTTTTTCTGATAGTGTAAAAGGCAATTTCGATCTAAATTACACGTATAACGTATCTAAAAGATTTATTTGATTAAGGGTTAATACTGTTTTGTTAAGAATATATTCTAAAATAACCCTTAATTTTACTGTTTTAAGTAAACACATAAAACGGTTATCGTGGGTTATTCTTTAAAGATAGACATATACCACCGCTTACTTTTTTTTTTAAATCTATCGAAGAGGAAAAATCCCACCATACATTGTTTTGTTATAATAGCGTTTTCAGGAAAAGTTCCCGATCGGCTTATTTTTTGCTGACATATTGAACTAATATCGTTGTAATATCGTTGGTTTGTACAAAACATAAACTTACTATACACTAAAATCTTCCTCAAGAATTGTTCTATCTATTGTTGAAAAGCTAATAAAATTCCGTTCAGTACTTTTCGAGTAAATCGCGAACAGACAGACAGACGCGGCGGGGAACTTTGTTTTATAATATGTATTGGTTATCATTTTTCATAAAAAAAAATTACATTATGTAAAATGTGTTTCAAATATTTATCAACTTATTTACAACTAGCGGCCAGCCCCAACTTCGCACGGGATTAGATATAAACCTTCCTCTTCAATCTCTTTATCTATTAAAAAACCCGAATCAAAATCCGTAGTGTAGTATTTAATATTTAAGCATACAAAGGGACGTAGGGACAGAGGAAGCGACTTCGTTTTATACTATGTAGTCATATTTATCAAATTATTTCTACTATTCATTAAACTAATTAATTATGATCTCTATTCCAATGATGGTAAAACTCAAAATAACATAATTTGTTATTCTCGTTCGATCACATCTGAAACACCTTGTCCAATAGCAGCGCGCGACAAACAATTCATTCTTCGTATTCATATTTCATTCTGTTCTTTGCTATGAGTCCGTACTTGATGAAACATTGCGGACGAGATGTACTAAATGAACGATTAAGCGGTTACGGAATAGTTCGTTCTAGTACTGTCAACTGAATTAATTCTTATTAGTTCTTAGTACGTGAACTAAGCAAGCCTACTTGCCACCTATTACATTGTGGGACTTAGTAGGTGTTAGTCGTTGTACCAAGGTACACGGTTGTGCCTATGCCTACCTCGGGGATATGGGCGTGAAGATACATCCTTCGAAGCGGGTCACGACATTTTCAGTATGGTGGCGTTGTCAGTAATAGGTAAGGCGGTGAATTCCTATCCGGTCTAGTTGCACACTACTCTGCTACGAGTGATCTTGTTTGTAATCACTCGTTTAACCTATCGCTTCTAATGAGCTGCCAGGAAGAGAGGCGGATGGTCTATTCTACATTGAGGACCCGGACAAATATAGGGGATAACTTTCTTTTTGAAACTTTCATAACCTGTTTCAGGACTAGGCCTGTGCACCTGTTAATATGTGACATTTTTTTATGGTAATGGAAGGCAAACAAGCAAACGGATTTCCTGATGGTAAGAAATTCATGCCGCCGAGAGTCACCGAAGGTGATAATTAAGAAATTGCCAACTTGGGGCTGGGATGTTAGGCCTCCAGCAAAAGCAAGTTTATTGGCTACCCTACCCTCCAAACTGAAACACGTCAATATTGACGTTATAGTGGTAGGAATAGGTACACTTTACAATCTGTCTGCTTGTTTGCCTTTTGAAATAAATAGTGATAGGATGAAATAAAGTTATGACATCTAGTAATTATGTGGAGTAGTTAGTAAACAAATGCGGGCTGACACTAGGTCACATAACTTCAAACCCCATATTTTAAAGAAATGCAAAACATAATATAGGCATATTATTAGTAACAAAGTATCTTTACGACCATATACCTGAAGATTTAGGCAGAGGCACAACCAGGGTATCCAAGACTAGCCGAAGATACTAAGTCCACAATGTGATAGGTGGTAAGCCTATCGCCAACCGGGCACATATCCAATCCCGAGCAACGTTTTTGAAGTGAAAACTTCTTTAGCGGCGTTGCGCACTTTTTTGGAATGGGTAAAAACTTCTAAACTCGCGTCAGAACACGTGACCTGATCGAAAATTCGTAAGACATATGTGCGTAGGTAAGACGGCGCAGGGTGCTTGCGCGAATAACACGGCGTAGGGTGCTTGCGCGAATGTTCGTGTTGTGATGTTTGTTTACGATAGCGCAATAAATGAATATTGTATTCTACCACATAAATGATAGTACTTTTATACTGATAATTAAAGCAATTCGTTCGAAATTATTCCCTAACCATTCCAAAATCTCAAAAATGCAAAACGTTAATATTTAAGTTTCACTTCTGCTGGCACTCCCGGAGTGCAACTCGTCGTTTTTTATTAGAAAAACGGAAAAACCAAATTTTATTTTTGTTGCCCGACCCGGCAATCGAACCCGGGACCTCTTGCAGTCAAGTCCAACACCTGGACCGCTAGACCACAGAGGCGATATTTAAAAGGAGAGGCATATTATTAATTCGTCATAACCCTGCTGAAATTTTATTGATTGTATAATTTAGCACTGTCAATAAAAAGTAATACATTGTTCCGGAAATGTAGCTATTTTTATAATAATACTGTAAAATAGTAAAAAATTACATGAAGTGTCAAAATTTACTTTTAATGTAAGTAAGACCGATCTTGATCATGTTAGCTTTCAAACAAAAATCCGCATCGAAATCGATCTATCCGTTTAAAAGTTATGATGCCATATACAAACACACATGCACAGACAAGTCAATCTTATAATAACCCTCTTTTTTTAGTCGGTGGTTAAAAAATATATGCAAACGACTAAAATACCCAAGAATGCATTTCTACTACGTACACATATACTATATTCTCAGAATCATTAACTTTCTTTTGAAAAAAGAGTATGTAATCGAATTGCGACGTGGTAATGAAATAATTGGGACCGGTTTTTTCAGTTTAACTTGCTCTTTATTTATTTTGTTTTATATTAAGCGCTATAAAGTATTGTTTGACAGTGATTGTCACATATCTTGTCAAAGACATGAGTTTTCTAACTTAGCAACTACAGATAGAAAGAAGAAAGAAAGAAAGAAAATTATTTATTTGCGGAATATGTGTGTGAATGAAATGTTACAAAAATATTTAAGTATATCAACATATTCTACCATATTTTTGTGTGCAAATTTATCCTACGAACCGGAACACGTCAACCAGCGTTCTGGCGGCAGGAATAGTTAAGACGGTGGTACCGATCCGGGCGAGTCGCTAAACTCTACCACCTAGCAACAGATCTAAAATAGCACTATCTCTTATCTAAGATAGGTTATTATTATTGGCCGTTAGGTTAGGTTAGTACACTCAGTAATGTAGACAAACATTTCAATAAGTTATCTTAAGCTAGTGTTCGCATTTTGTTGTAAAATCATAAATTTCCACTCTTATCGTATTTTTGAAGGCTTATATGTTTATTACGTTCTCAAAAAAGTTGTAAAATTTTTAATCTCCACTCTTATCGTATTTGTGAAGGTTATCTTATATTTGGACAAATGTCTTCCAAGGTTAAGATCATTGAATGTGGGAATGCGTATGGGTGACCAAGTGGTGAGCTGCCTGCTTTATGCGGATGATGCTGTACTTTTGGGCTCTACACCATCTGAGCTGCAAAAACTGGTCACAGTTATGGAAGGAGATTGTAAAGAAAGGGGCTTACATTTGAATGCGATGAAAACCAA
>NJDC01000954.1:92209-104833 GCA_002245475.1 Calephelis virginiensis
ATTATCCGAGGGTGGTGTCAAGAGTCTCCGAAACCGGCGTGTTTGTATGAAAAGGGTTATGAATGTGAAGGAAGCAAGACAGTTTTGTCAGGATCGTGAGGTCTGGCACGCGATACTCTCTGCCTACCCCGTAAGGGACTTGGCGTGAAGATATGTATGAATGTATGTATGTGAAGGTTTATATGTTTTTTACGGTCTCAAAAAAATTACTTAAATTTGCTTTAAGAATAGAGATTGAAAAGAGCCTTTATACATACATAAGCTTTATGTAAAAAGTAGTTCTCCTACCAAATTGGAGTGGAAATTTATATGGAGAATTAATTATTATTCGTATTTGAATAATGGAATAAGAATAAGGAAATTAGTAACAGATAAAAAATATACAACGTAACGAAGGTCACGGTATTAGTTACTAACATTCCTCGTTCCCCATTTTTTCCCGTGTTAAATAGACCATCTGCCGTGCTGTCTGGCAGTTCGTAAGAAGCAAGCGAAGGCTAAATCGGTCAGGACCAACAAGACCACTCGTGATGCACTGCTGTGCAGCAACTTGCCCAGGTAGTGATCCACCACCTTACCTATTCCATCCACCACAATGAGCATGGTGTCATGTTCTAGTCTGAAAGGTAGGGTATACTCGAACTGTCGACATCTGCTGAGTGCTTGTTCGCTGTATTTTGTAAAAGAAAACGGCCTGTGCTCCAAATATACAGTCAGTAATAGGTAGCATATGCAACATGGTGGTCGTTGTCAAGTACCTGTAAAATAAAGATTAAATTAATGTAATGAAATGATTAATTTGTAAGTAATTGAGTCATTAATTACAATACGCAAAATAAAAACAAGTAACTAAATAAAAATAAAATCAAATTATGTTAAATAATGTATAACGATATATATTATACATAAAAATAACAGCTCCAATTCATTACATCTATCCAGATATAGCAGCTTGTACAAATATTATAAGAATTATTGATTAAAAAATAAAAATAGACAAACACTAATAGATACGCATATTCACCTTTGTGTGGTTTTAACCCAAATAGCCTGAAAATAAAACAAACAAAAAAGTAAACAAGGTTCTTGATAAAGTCAAGGGAGTAAGAAGGTTGCAAACCACATTTTGGCAAGATGGTAAAAAAAATAGGTAAATCTGTGGTACTAGTCCGTGGGTAGTATTTAAATTGCTTCAAGAAATCAAGCTAAATTGAAACGGTAGTTTGACTACAAATAACGTATTACGGCGGTATTTTTTCTGTGGTAGTATTATGTTATACAACGTACGTCCAAAACAAATTGAATTTATTTAAAGTAAACTAGCTGTCACTAGCTGTAACTTCATTCCACCCGTTAAATATGGGAAACAATAAAGTATTATTTTCCCCATTTTCCCTGCGACTTTTCCGGATTTTTGATGTGAAACATCTATAGGCGCGCGTAAAACAGCATGTGGCGATGCATGCCGTGGTGACGCGTCGCCACGTTATATAATGGTATATATAAACTGTATACAGTCTATATGCAGTAGTGTGTACGGTGAAGCGACGCGTCGCCATGCGCAATCGACTGTGCGATTCTCTCCTATCGTAATATTTTATTTTATCACTATGACATATTTAGTTCCTATCACATTCTGTTATTTTTTGCATATTACTTTTACAAAATAATGTCGATGTTTCACATTTGCCAATCGTCCCGTGATAGTTCACATTTTTTTTTCTTCATAAGTCCCTTCATCTGATAATAACTAACACAATAAAAAAAGAATTAGCAGTCAAATCGGTCCAGTCGTTCGGAAGTTATCCGCTTACCAACATATTTAGCGATTCATTTTTATATTATAGATGAAACTCAGATAAAGGTGTTTTCATGTGTCGCATATAAACTATTCTTCTTCTATAGCCTTCATATTAAAACAAATCGGTAATGTCTTTACCAACTTTATTTCTTAAGTCAATGACAACAACGTGATAAAAAAATAGTTCAAGCGCAGTTTGCTATGTTTTTTATTCGCCCAAATCATATGACATTAGTTGCCTTATATCTGAATGCCTTTAGATTTACTTTCAAATTATACGGTTTATACTTTTTCAAGTAAACTTTATACGAATTCGGGTTTGTTATGTATCTACGGAAGTCCCGTCTCTTATTACATCGTATTTATATACTCTTTGGCATTAATGTCAAGCGATACGAAGTTTGCTGGGTCAGCTAGTAGGTATGTATATAAAAATCAATTGCTGTTCGTTAGTCTTGCTAAAACTCGAGAATAGCTGGACGGATTTTGCTAAATTTAGTTTTTAAATATTTGTGGAAGTCCAGAGGAGTTTTGAAATATAAGAAAATAGGAAAAACTGCAAGGATAGCAAAAATAACAATTTAAGTTTTCCCGTACAGATAGAAAGGGTGGAATGACGTCCGCCAGGACAGCTAATTACCATTAAGACTACTAGTGGTAGAGTACCGTGTCGCAATTCGCCCGATTATGGATTAATGCCTTACCTATTCCAGCCGCCATAATGACTGTTATATTTCGGTCCCGAGGGTAGCCGGTAGACTCGCACAATAATTTACCTAACACCCCCGGCCAAAAGACAGGGATGCATTTTCAACACAGATGGTGTCTAAAGGCCACCAGGAGCCTACCTAACTAAAAAAGGGATCTTCACGCCCAGTTCCCGAAGTGGTAGGCAGAGGCACAACCAGGGCACCCACGTCTAGCCAACACACTAAGTCTCACAGTGTGATATCCAATCCTTAGCAACTTTTTTCATTTGAGAAATTTGGTAACATCAAATTTTCATTTTGTTGCCTGACCCTGGAATCGACCCTTGGACCTCATTCAGTCATGTCAACACCGGGACCGCTATACCACTGAGGCGATCCTTGCCATAATATTTCAGCTATTAATAATTTAATATTAATTAATTGAAAAATAATATAAAATCAAACAATAACAAATATTCAGTCATTAATAAAATAAATAAATGAATAAACAAATATCCCTGGACAAGTCACACAAATTGAATCTAACCTCAAAGTAAGCAAATTATAGTTATTATGTGAGTTTTGTTATGGGTGTTAATCAACGATTCTAATACATAGAAATACTTAAATAGATACCAGAATAAATTTAATAAACACCCAGACGCGGAAAATGCAAACATCTAAATGTTCATCACACAAATGCCTGCCCCCGTCGTACAAACGCCTCGCGGTTGGTCGTTGTAGTTAGGCGTGTACGCTAGCCACTTGACCAACGAGGCGGTCAATAGTAAGGATAATATATTTTCGCGTGTTCATCGTATCACGCCTGACCGGAATGACCAATTTTGTTTTATTTGTTGTGGTAATTATTGAATAAAGATGATTATTATGAAAAACGGGAAAATTTCGAGGAAAATGGGAAAACAAAACCTTTAATCTATACAAAATGTTATTTAGAAGCTGTTAATGTCAAGCGATATGAAGTTCGCCGGTCAGCTACATTGTGACAGTGACATTTATCCTTACTTATTATCATATTTTTTTGCTTAATCACAGTTCCAATTGATATTGCATGTGTTATATTTATTTTTGTGTATTAAGAGCACCATTGCATACAATTTATTTTATTATGTCTTCATAACATAAGGTTGCCTGGAAGAGATCGCTGTTTTGGAGATAAGGCCGCCTTTGTGAATCACTTAGTTTTTAAGTTTATTTTAATGTATTTATTTTTATGTATTTTTTATGTATTATGTATTACAATTAAGAGTTATTCTATTCTATTCTTTGTGTAAAACTTACAGTCACACAGTACATAAATCTTTTATTACATCTATTAGCAACAGCATTGACATAATAAATTGTAAATACTCTGGCAGAAATTTATCGAATCCTTAATGGGAAAATAATATTCCTATTGTAGGTAACCAGGTTACATGTTTATAATGAAGGTCTTAAAACTGGTGACCATTATATTTGACCCTGAAATAACGGTGTTGATTACATACTATGTTTTCCGCCGTATATTGTTTTTTAAGTGATAAAATTGTGAACGAGCACACCTCCTGATCTTAAGATGTGCTGTGTCCTATTATATATACCTCATAGATGTCATAGGAGCGTCGATGTCCTTTGCCCGGAATGCAAGTCTACTGGCTATCCTTCCCTCTGGATTGAAACAAGACAGACCCATTATGGTGGCAGGAATAGGTAAAGCGGTGCATCTCTACCCAGGCAAGCTGCTTCACAACGCTCTACCAGCAGTGACCTGGTTACAATTGAACCATTTCACAAATGCTTGTGTCTTTCGAGCTTCTAGGCAGAGAGCCGGATTTTCTATTCTACATACGGGACCCAGAATAACACAGGAAACATGAAACATAATATGAGACATTGTACACCTATAAAAAAAAGTATCTTCACGCCCATATCCCCGAAGAAGTAGGCAGAGGTACTACCAGGGCACCCACGACTAGCCGAAGATACTAAGTCCCAAAATGTGATAGGTGGCAAGCCTATCGCCAATGAGGCACATATCCCATCCCGAGCAAAATTTTTTTTATTAGGAAATTGGAAAATCCAATTTTTTTCTTTTTTTTGCCCGACCCGGTATTCGAACTCGAGACCTCATGCAGTCAAGTCCAACACCTGAACCGCTAGACCATTCTTTAAATGTATCGTCTGCAAAGAAAAAATGCACTTCTAGGTTTTTGTCTTGTACATAACATATTGTTTCTTTTCAGGATACCATGTGCTGTGTTATTAAGTATGATATCCAGGATCGCAAGCGATTCCTCTGCCCCACACATAGTATTCATTATGGTAGATGACATGGTAAATTAATATTTATATATATATCATGAGTATAAAATTGCAAGGAATCTGCGGCAGCTACGTTGTTATTATTTAAGGAAATGTAATGAAAAGATATGTACTAAGAAACTTCTTGATTTCAAGATATTACAGCAGTATTCTGCGATACTGGGAGCACTACTGGAACAAGTGAATGAAATTGTATATCTTGGTTGTGCTTTTAGCAGGGATGGAAGGTACACCGCGGATGTAGAGAGGAGAGTGAGTGCAGGGAATAGTGTGAATGGAGCGTTGGGTAAGCTATTCCAAAGCGAGGTTTTGAGTCAAAAAGCTAGACTCGCTTTGCATAATTCTGTGCTTATTCCAACGTTATTGTATGGAAGCGAGAGTTGGGTATGTCAGAAAGAGCATGAAAGTAGGATAAATGCGGTCGTAATGAGAGCACTACGGAAAATCTGTGGTGTAACGCTCGCTGACCGCATTCTTAACAGTGAGATCCGAGAAAGAGTGGGATTGAAAGAAAGTGTTGGTGTTAAAATGCGAAAGGGCATGCTCCGCTGGTTCGTTCATGTGGAAAGAATAACAGATGAAAGATTGATAAAGCAGATATACAATGCGAATGCGGATGGATGTAGGTACCAAGGCTGCTATTTCACGATCAGATTAATCAGATATTATACGAGGGTGGTGTCAAGAGTCTCCGAAACCAGCGTGTTTGTATGAAAAGGGTTATGAATGTGAAGCAAGCAAGACAGGTTTGTCAGGATCGTGAGGTCTGGCACTCGATACTCTCTGCCTACCCCGTAAGGGACTTGGCGTGAAGATGTGTATGTATGTATGTACAATCTCCATGATCTATAAGATGTGTTCTAGCTTGCAAGTAGTTGTTAAACTGTTAAAAAAAACCGTATTTATAGATTACATCAATAATAAAAAAAACAAAGTTAAGAACTTTCTAAGGCTATATTATATTTTAACTGACTAGTTTGCATAATGTATCTATATTGGTTAATCGTCAGGGTTGGAGTGACGTCTCCTATCTTCAAACCAAGGACCAGATAATAACCAGCAACATCGACGCATTAGCCTTGCGGAGTGTTATCCTGCAGCAATATTATAGTGAGGCAATTTGTACACCCGCTCGCACGGCGCTTCTGACTGGGAAATATCCCATGAGGTTAGGTAAGTGTAAAGTTCATTTGTTTAATCACAATATAATGAACAGTAGCAGAATAGCCGCTAGACTTGCACATGTGCCCTAAGATCCCGACAACAAGATTAATACGCACCAGTAATCTATATATTAATACGTGATGCCAAAACTTTGGATCCCTTTTTACGAAAATTGCGTGGACGCAGGAGCATACAATTTGGCACACTTATAGTTTATGTGTAGCAGAAGTGCAAAACGCTAATAATTTTTAATAACAATGCTTATAAACATTAAATCAATAAATGAAACGTTACCGCACACTACCATGCATTTGGCACACACAAACAGATGGTGCACTAACTATTCATAAAGTTTTGTAGTTGGTCTTGAGGAATGAAGATGGCTTTCTTATCCAAAAGGTATTAAAATTTATTATGGACGAATTTCGACTAATGGGCGACCACTAGTATCTATGATTGCACTTATCTTATTATCACTGATTGTCTAAACTTGAATGGATAATGGGTTCTGTAGGCGACAGCTGTCTCTTATTATTTGGATATTTCTTACCAGAAGGCAGAAAGAAAAATTTTTTAGAATATACCACTTTTTAATTTTCGAGACTATCATTTGTTTTTTTTTAAATTTGACGAGGTTCAGATAATTGTGTGTCGCTATTGTAATAAAATTAAACCGTTAAAATGTTCACTCAATGATTTTTCATATTTGTCGTTGCGGCTTAAGTCAGCAGTTACCAGAGACTTCAACTGGCATTTGGTGTTAAAAAACATCTTATAGTTCTGTGTGCTCGTGGTTCACTCGTGGTTCAAGAATATAGAAGTAAAGTAAGTAAGTAAGTATCTTCACGCCCGGGCCCATATCCCCAAAAAAGTAGACAGAGGCACAACCAGGGCACCCACGACTTGCCAAAGACACTAAGTCTCTCAATGTGATAGGTGGAAAGCCCATCGCTAACTAGGCACATATCCAATCCCGAGCAACATTTTTTGTTAGAAAATTGGAAACACCATTTTTTTTGTTGTCCGATTCGGGATTTGAACCCGGGATCTCATCAAGTCAAGTCCAACACTTGGACCGCTAGACCACAGAGGCGATTTAGAAGTGGACGAGATCATCTCCATCAAGATAAACGCAAAGATCGGCTAGCGGGTGAGGTTACTAAACCTAATATCGACACCTAATAATGACTGACAAAAAATTACATATCAGCAAATTCATACCGAACTAGGCATTGGAAGCTATGCACTCGACGGATACCACATTATTTAAAGACTGCGTTGTAGAGTAAGGCCACGTAATTATGGAAAACTTTTATGGAGGAGAATTATTGACTGTCTATAACATTGTGATAGGTGACGAAATCTAGGAGTATTGTTTTGAATCGGAAAGAGAAAGTCAGTCAACCGTCAGTGAAAATTAGTCAACAAAAGTTAAGAAGAGTGGAAGTACTGGTAAAATATGGTTGTGTCTTTCTTCGGGAAAACTGGACTTTATGAAACAGTGTCGCTTGATAATTAAAAGACAGTCATTGCAGATTGATATGTAAACCATTGCTTGTCCAGTGTCTTAGAAAAGCGTCCTAGCAGTCATACTATTCTTCAATACAACGCATCCGCACATTTCGCCAAGAGAACGAATGCGTATGTGAAGGCTTCAAATGTGGAACTATTGACGCATTTTTTTAAATGGCTGACATGTTGCCAACTGCGAGGTTTTTCCAACTTCGGACTATTTTGGGCCGAGCGGAATGCTCAGCCCGAGACATCATTATTTGAATAGATTGGACTGTTCCCTACAATGCCAACAACAAGGGCTGTCTCCCGAAAGACCGTACCTCGACTTGGTGCTGCGTTCTGGTTACTGGATGGACTTGATGGAGAAGTAGAGGCTTGTCACTCGGCATTAGGTAAGGGAGATCTTCGTCGCCGAGACCGGCGGCGACGGTGTAGTGTGTCTTGCATTTGCCGTGGTTATTGGGTCTCGAGAAAAAAATAAAACATCAACTAAGTCATAATTTTGTATTTAAAATGTCGGCTTAGTGATTGATTAAAAGATAAATGACATATCTGAGTGCGGATTTAAGTCTTCATAATTGTTGTTTTCAAAATTATAATATAATAGTTTGAGCGCCTCGTTGGTCGAGTGGCTAGCGTACACGCCTAACTACACCGATCATCCGCGAGTCTCGCGTTTTTTTATTGGAAAACTGAAAAAAATAACGCAATTTCTTTTTGTTGCTCGACCTGGGGATTGAATGCGGAACCTTATGGCGTAAAGTTCCACATCTGACCGCTAGATAACAGAGGCGATAAATAAATTATAAAAATATCTTATTTATTTTTACAACTTCCGCATTTTAATGGCATATTTCATTTTAACTTGCTATTAGGGAAACTATACTATTATAGAGTAAAAAAAATCTTGCAGACAAGAATATACATTTAAAATGTTTTTAATATTTATAGAATTTACTTAATCAAAGAAGTTGAGGAGCCGAGGAGTTTATTTTTTTGTTTCTTCGCCTGACTGGCTAGGGTTGGAAACGGTGATAGATTACGGTAGATGAGATTATAATTAATCTATTTTTAAATTTATCTGTATTAAATTATGTAGCTCATTCAAAATAATTGAATGAATGAATGAATGAATGAGTGAACTCTTCATTGTGTACAATTAAACTTATTACAAAATGATACTATTAAGAAATTATGGAAAATATTAATAAGTGCCGTGATTTATATATTAAAACATTTATAAATATTTCACTTATATAAATGTGAATTAAATATTTGGACACAGCAATGTTGGCATGCTTACGTTTATCTCTTCAACAACTTTTTAACACATATTCACATAATAGTCCTCAAATAAATAAATATCATTTCATTTCATTATTGCATGTCTATTATTTCAGTGTCAATAATTTTCCCCTACTAATTACAGGGATGCACGGAATGCCTTTGTATAATGGTGAAGACCGAGGTATTCCTTTAACAGAACGTCTTCTCCCATCATATTTTAAGGACTTGGGGTATTCAACACATTTAGTTGGGAAATGGCATGTCGGGATGTCTAAAAAGCAATATTTACCGACATCTAGAGGTTACGACAGTCACTATGGGATGCGAGGTGGTTTCGTTGACTACTACACCTACTTCAAAGTGGAAACTGTAAGTGTTTTTATCTAATATATATAAGCAGACCCGGCAAAGATTTTTCCGCATGACAGATAATAACAATTTGTATGGAAAAAATAAACTTATTTTTCAAATTTATCTAAATACTCTCAGCCTAACCTGCAAGGGATTTGGAGTAGATATGCATGTATTTGTTATATTTATATTTCAAATATTCCTGCACCAAACGGTTTTAGATTTTAAACGACTTTCAATAAATGAGAAAGTTATATGTTCTTCTCCTTTATTTTTTACTAGCTGTCCCGGCGAACTTCGTTTCACTCAGTCTGTTGGAATGGGAAAACTTAATAAGTTGGTTTTCCTAGTTTCCTAGCCAAATCGGTCTAGCAGTTCTCGAGTTTTAGCGAGACTAACAAACAGTAGTCGATTTTTACATATAAGAAAAAATGTAATATGTTTATTAATTTCTTCTTAATTGTTGAATCGATTTAAAAAATATTTTTGTATTTGAAAGAGCGCACCTCTGAGTTTGTCCTATTACTACCAAGCCTGGATCTGATGATGATATCCCAGAGAATTCGAGGCAAAGGCTGATTTGTGTGTACAAAGATGATTTACTTATTATCGAAGTCTCTTGTAGTTTTTATCTTCACGCCCATATCCCCGAAGAGGTAGGCAGAGGTACAACCAAGGCACCCACGACTAGCCGAAGACACTAAGTTCCACAATGTGATAGGTGGCACGCCTATCGCCAACCAGGCACATTTCCAATCCCGACCAACATTTTTTTATTAGAAAATTGGAAAAATCCAATTTTCTTTTCGTTGGCCGACCCGGGATTCGAATCCGGAACCGCATGCAGTCAAGTCCAACACCCGGACCGCTAGACCACAGAGACGATTTTGTAGTTTTTACTGTACTAAAATGTCTGTAACTTCTAAATTACAAATTTTTAAACCGAAAGTGCTTACGGGACAATGTGTAGAAAGCCTATCAAACAAAACAATTTAACTAAGCGTTTCTGTATGATAGCCAGGTTTATTGTTTGAAAAACGTATGTGGGACCATCTCGGAATCATTAGCTATCTTTCGAAGCAAGGGTATCTCTAAAATTATGACGTGGCAATGAAATAAAATTAGAGCCGGTTGTTTGCAGTTTTACTGCGCTTAATTTTTTTATACATACCATGTATAGCTATAAAGACATTAGTTTTAAAGTTTAGTAATTACAGATATACAATAGTCACACCCGTATTCTTCTTTTATAAATATGGCTTTCAATCGTTTTTTCACAACTTACTTGGCCAATGTCAAGTTAGTTATTATTATTTTTTATAATGATACAGTCATTAGTCACTATGTACAAAGGGTCTTGAGTAAAGCGGTGACTTCGATACTCAAGCTCATCTAGTGAGATTTGAGTGAGCGAGAAAATAGACGACTCTACAATAATTTCCTCGTGATTATTTCATTTGTGCACTTTCACTGAACAAAATTAATCTAATTCCCACCTAAATTAACCAATTTCACTCAATATAAACACGAAATTGAATAATAATGAAAAAATTACGACCATCTACAGTCACGGATGGCGCCAAAACTCCACCACCCGTATTCAGGAAGTTTACTTGGCTAAGTATTGAAAAAACGTTGCGCGAAGTACGACATTTAGCTGTGCGTTTCTTGACGTAAGAAAATATATTAAGATAATAATGAAAAAGAATAATGAACAATATTTAGTTCAATATCAGTTCTAAGTATTGTTCATTAATTGGATGGCTTGACGTAAGAAACGCATAGCAAAATGACGTACTTCGCCCAGCGTTTTTTCATTTTAATAAGTAAGTAATCTTCTTGAATACGGGTTAAAGTATCATGTCACCAGCTAGTTTAAAATCCGGATTGTAGAGAAATATTTGAACAGGCAAGTAAGTCATCTTACATGTTATATCTTGATGCCAAGTCCCCCCTGCTGAGTAGGCAGAGAGTATTGAGTGCCAAGTAAACGAAGTTCGCTGAGTCGGCTAGTAAATAATAAATGCTTTTTTTATTATATTGGAAGGCAAACAAGCAGACTGATTTCCTGAAATTCAGGCCGCCTAGAGACACCAAAGGTAGTAAAGGTGCGTTGTCAACCTAAGGTCGGGATGTTAGGCCTCGAGCGAAAGTAAGTTATCGGCTACCTTACCCTCCAAACCAGAACACGTCAACGGCGAGCATTGGACGTGGCGGCAGGAATAGATGAGGCGGTGGTGGTGTTTAAAAGCAAATACATACATAATACAAATTTAATATTCTTCGCGTATGTAATTATTGATTTATAACACAGTTTTAGAAGATATTTTGGGCAGTTGTACTTATGTATATTATGTACACAGCTTGTTAAATACTGACGCAATCTGATATCATATCTATTTTTAAACTGACATTAAAAAGGAAGAAGTTGTTATGTTTTCGATTTTTTATGTATTTTTTATGTACATCAATCGACTTCACCATAATTTCTGAGCCGATTTTAAAGTTTCTTTTTTTTAAAGAGCGTACTTCCGAGTTGGTCCCATTTTCATCAAGGTTGGATCTGATGAAGAAATCTCAGATATATCGGGATAAATACTCATATTTTGTGTACGTAAATGATAACTCATCGACATTGAAATCCATTTTTTGTAGTTTTACTGCAATTTCATTATTGTTAATTCTTAAGTAGGTAGACATAAAACAATGAGCAAGAAAAATATCTGGATCTAGTGATTTCGTTTCATAGTCAGACTTTAGTAATTTTATCAAATTTCAACAAGTTTTGACGTGATAACGTCTTACAATTTGATAGAGTCGGCTGCACGCACTAAAAACATGACTCATGCGGCGTTACCTCGCTCTGAGGCGTTACATTTAACACTTGAAGTGCAAGCGAGAGCGCGGAACGAGCGACAAAGAGGCAAAATCGGCCTCCGTTCTTATGACGTTGTCACGTTCAACTATCGACAGTAAGCCGACTTTACAGACAACCGCTTTTAATTTATGATATTGGAAGGCAAACAAGCAGACGGATTTCCTGATGGTAAGAAATTCACGCCGCCTAGAGACACCAAAGGTGATAATAGTGCGTTGCCAACCTGAGACCGGGATGTTGGGCCTCGAGCAAAAATAAGTTTACCGGATACCTTTTCCTTCGAACCGGAACACGTCAACGGCAAGGACTGACGTTATGTCGCCAGGAATAGGTAAGGCACCAATCCGGGTGAGTCGCTGCAAAACTGCACCACCACACAATTAACTTCACACTAAAGATCTCTAGGGTTACTTTAAAATCATAATCAATATGGCTTTGACTTACTATAATTTCAAGTGAAATGACTATAACAAAGTAATATTAGATCGGTAAGAAAAATAAAAACGACGGGTTGCACTCCGGGAGTGCCGGCAGAAGTGAAAACTTAAATGTAAACATATGCGTAACGTATTTTTGATATTTTGGGATAGTTAGGGAATATTGTTTAATGAATTGCT
>NJDC01000954.1:105156-124434 GCA_002245475.1 Calephelis virginiensis
CACATTGTGGGACTTAGTGTCTTCGGCTAGTCGTGGGTGCCTTGGTTGTACCTCTGCCTACCTCTTCGGGGATATGGGCGTAAAGATACTTTACTTTTACTTTACTTTCCTTGTCAATATTCTATTTTTTCTCTAATAAAAGAACCTTGTCCTAAAATTAATCAATACAGCAAAATAAGAATTAGCATAATTAGTCCACGCATTTGAGCGTGATGCGATAAATTTTTACTTGATTCAGTGATTATTATATTTTTTTACGTTGTCCCTACGAAAATCCAGGAAAATTACTCTTCACAATTTGACTAAGGACGATATTTTAATTAAAAAAGTATCTTTACGCCCATATACCCGAAGGGGTAGGCAGAGGCACAACCAGGGCAGCCACAACCAGCCGAAGACACTAAGTCCCACTAAACTCTTTCAACTTTTTGAAATATGATAGAATCTTGGAATTCTAATAATAATAGAGTCTTGGAATTAATTACTGGTATACTTTTAACTTTTAGGTACAAAACGAAAGTTAGAGATGAAACCCAAATCATTAATTACGGTGAATAAATATTTTAGCCAAATAATAATCACGGATTAGGAAAATTGTTTCAAAAACAATATTTCAATTTGTAATAAGACAAATATATGTATACCTACATAAAACGTTTATAACATCTTTCATTAGAAGTAAATACTCTGGTATTGCTTTTTACATTATTTTAATTTGCAATAGATACTCTGAACACATGTATATAGTTGGTTAAATACTATGTTTTAGCTTGACTAAATTCTGCGTAGTTACGTACCTACTTATGTCACGTGATATACCTACATCTGATTCTATTGAAATACCGAGGCCTGACTTTTTACATTATTTTAATTTTCAATATATATTCTCCGCTTTATCTATCTATAAAACTTAGGTAACTCTATTTACCGAAAATATAAAAAAAAACAGAATTTCCCGCTTACTTATTGCATCACGTATAGTCTCTTACCATCAGGAGACCCATGTGCTTGATTGCTGACCTCCCATAAAAAAAGACGGGGTGCACTCCGGGAGTGCCGGCAGAAATGAAAACTTGAATATTAACGTTGTGCATTTTTGATATTTTGGAATGGTTAGGGAATAATTTTGCTCGAATTGCTTTAATTATCAGTATGAAAGTACTATCATTTATGTGGTGTAATACAATTATGTGTCTTGTGCTTAATCGGACATTTTTAGGTTCGCACTGTAGTCGTACAATCCGTAAAATGTATTAGTACAGGTGTAAGGTAATAAGGTTATTAGTACTATTAGTACCTACCTATAGACTATAGTACTCTGTGCTAAACCGTGCAACTTAAGTACGCTACCTACTAGTGCGGCCACTTCATAATTTACCTCGGCCAGTTAAAATAGAATTACTTATGAGATAAAATATGATGAAATATTAAATTTTTCAAACTTAAATATAATTCAATTCAATATAGCACATATGTGTGCATCGATTTTCCTTCTACTATTTTTTTTGTTAAACTTACAAATTTGTCGAAAACAGCTGAACTTCTTCACAATATTGTACTGTAATTTCTATTAACTGAGAAACTATGATGTACCTACAAGTCGCAAACAAATTAAAAGATGTCTTACTAAACTAATATCTATTTTATGTACCATTTTTCCATTCATGAAATAAGTGTTTGATTTAGTAAATTTTTTTTTTAAATTTTAAATGCTTTCTGACTTATTTCGCCATTGCCTAAATTTTAGTTGCATACGGAAAAGTGAACAGTAAGATAATAGTGCAATTATTTTCTCACGTGGATTATTATATATGCAATTCACATTAGATTATGATTATGTAGGCAAGTTCATTAATATTCTATTCAGACTATGGGCATTTAGCCTCGATAAAAGGACAACACTGTTCTCTATTTTTGCCCTTGAACTTATTACATAACAACAAAGTAGGATAGCCCAGAAACATTGTTTTACTTAGAAATCCCTCAATTAATCCTTTATGGTGAATATTCTGGCTTAAATTATGTAAAATGAGGTTAGCCACGAAATCTCAGATTAATTATTTTGGAACAGGTGCGCTTTAGGGAAATGTTGGCATCACTTCGGGTAGTTCTGTTACAGCTCTAGATGGACTTAACAATTAAAGTCTGGTTCAAATTATTTATTATCGCCTTTGTAGTCTAGCGGCCCGACGTCGGACTTGACTTCTTGAGGTTCGATCTCTCGGTTGGGCTATAATAAAATGTGTAATTTTAATTTTCTGATAAAAATAAAGCTGCTAAACATGCTGCCTACTTCTTCGGAGATATGGGCGTGAAGATACTTTACTTTACTTTAACCCGTGTTGGTCCAGGCTCCATTTCAGAATAGACCATCTGCCTTCCTGCCAGGCCGCTCGTAAAAGGCGAGCATAGTCTTACCGTCACTAACATCGTGACATCTGACTAGGTGGTAGAGTTTCGCAGCGAATCACCCGGATTGGTACCACCGCCTTACCTATTCCTGCCACCATAACGTCCAATGCTTGCCGTAGACGTGTTCCGGTTTAGAGGGTAAGGTAGCCGATAAACTTTTTGCTCGAGGCCTAACATCCCAGCCTCAGGTTGTCAACGCAACATTACCTTTACTTTTGGTGCCTCTAGACGGCGTAAATTGCTTACCATCCCTCTGCTTGTATGCCATCCGTTATCATATAAAAAAACACTAGTTGGATCATCATCACATTTATATGAATCAACCTCTGAACTCAACCTTTAAAAATGAATTATCAAATTATTTTATTGGCATACAAAAAATAAAAACTTCTTGATGAATTAATAAACTCCTCTTTTTTAAGCCGGTTAACACATCTAATCAATATTACATCTAAAATTAGATATATGGCGTGTACCTAGGAATATTTTATTAGCTGTCGAAAAACTGACAGCTTACCCGGATTACTTTCTTTGGATTCCTGCCGCGATTTCTTGTATGCATGTTTGCTATTGTCGTGCTATGGTCTAGGGAAAAGGGCAGCCAGTAAACTTAAAAAGAGGCTACACACCTCAAACTCTGGTTGACAACAAATAAATCTTTGGGGGTGTGGGTGTTCTGCCGTCTCGGGATCCGTCTTCACATTTGCCATCCAAGTTCCACTTCATATAACAAAAAAGTATAACGTTTAAATTTAATTTTTTTAGGGTTCCGTAGTCAAATGACGTAAAATGGAACCCAGATGCGACACGTCCGTCTGTCCGTTTGTCGATCCGTTAGTATGTAAAACTACACTATTGAGACTTGGTATATATGGACCTAAAACTATTTTTTTTTCATTATACCTAGTTATACAGGTTATGTATATATAAAGATAGGTACAAACGTATTTATCAAAGTAAATAGTTTGAAAGATAGCATATTGTATTGCATTATGTCGTGTCTAAAGTATCTTCACGCCCATATCCCCGAAGAGGTGGGTAGAGGCACAACCAGGGCACCCACGACTAGCCGAAAATACTAAGTCCCACAATGTGATAGGTAGCAAACCTATCGCCAACCGGGCACATATCTTATCCCGAGCAACATTTTTTTTAATTAGAAAATTGGAAAAACCCAATTTTCTTTTTGTTGCCCGACCCGGGATTCGAACCCGGGACCTCATGCAGTCAAGTCCAACAACTGAACCGCTAGACCACAGAGGCGATATGTCGTGTCTAAAAACTTTCAAAGTGTTGAGTGAACACTATAAAAAAATTTAACTATTTGTGTTATTTAAAAAACAACTAATTTTTGGTTATAAGGAATATTTAATGATTGCAAAGTTAAGTTATTTTCGGTTTGGTAACTTTATTAGTTAATAAAAAAATAATATTTATTAGTTAATAAAATGATGTGATCAAATTGGCGTACCTACTGCAAACAGTAGTGGTAGTTTACTTGGATAAAATATAGTATATTTATGTAGCGGACCTTAAAGTGGCTGATAAAGTCTATAGATATGTATAACAGAGTGTATGTTCGTGTGTATATGTACTTTTCTGTGTAACTAATAACAAAAACTCTTTCGTTAGCCACAAACATTTTTTTCAATGTAAAATCTAAACAAAAACAAATTTCATTATAAATCTCAATGAAAAAAGATTTAGATGACATTTAGTCAATTTTGATATGTTTTTTAAAAAACCTCAAAATATTACTTTGTTACAAAAAGAAAAGTTTATTTTTCAAGTATCTGATTAAAATATATCCCTAATCTATGCTTGCAACTACGGCACCCAGTCTGGCTCTGTCGTGGCAACATGGCAATTAGTAAACATTTACAGCGTTAAATATATTTGTGGGTTGTTTTTTATAGTGGCCAGATGGAAAAGAGTATTCCGGACTGGATCTATTTGACGATGATGTCCCACAAGATCAAGAAGACCGATATGCTACAGATGCACTGACGCAGCGGGCAGTTGACAGTTAGTATTTTTTCAATTTTTTTTGGAAAAGTTGAAGTTGAAATAAAAAATGAAATCATGTATCTTGCAAAATAAATTAATCTGGACTTATAGTCTAAGATCCGAAGTTAGTTTGACCTACACCGAGCTGACCGGTTTATAGCAAATTTAGTATATCAGAAAATATATTAAAAATGAGTTGCCTATAATAATCATGGATTTTTTTAAAATGTTTTTTATTAATTAATTGGTGCAATATTAAGATTTTATTCCGACTTAAAATAGCTGTAAGACGAAGTTGCAGAAGTTGGGTTGCCTGTATTTATCTGGATTGCCAGGTATAAACAGATAATTATTGTCGATGCTAGTTACTTTCACGGAATCGGAAAATAGAAAAAAGAATATATGTGCAGTTTTATTACAATTTTTGTTACAATTTATGTTGATATATAGGTTTGCCTGAAAAAAATTTGGAAACATGAAAAACAGTTTTTTTTAAATAATTAATGATATTCGGTTCAGGATTTGTTTAGGCAACCCACTTTTAATGTGACCGCTAACATACTTACTAGACTATAAAATATGTTTTATTCAATTATGAGCTCGGTGTAAGTCGATGTAGGTTCAGATCTTCTACTATTATGGGAGATGCTCAAGCACCACGCCCATGCCAAAACTAAAAAAGAGCTAAATTAAACTTTAATTAATTCCATATATCTTCACAATAATATTAAGTTGCAACATTTGAGAAGTACGACAAACATACGAGAATCAGATTTTTTTATGTGATAGGTCAGCGAACAGGCACAAGAGTCTCCTGATGGTAAGAAGCAACTGCGGCCTATAGACACCATAGATGTTACAGGTGTCCTTCGGCTGGGATTTTAGGTCTATTGTTTATTGTTTATTTTATTGTAAGTTTTACCGGCTACCCAAACATTCGAGCAAGAACATGACAGTCATTATGACGGCAAGAATACCTTACCTATTATGGTAAGGTATGTATTCCGGTATACTGCGATATACTCACCTCTGTGGTCTAGCAGTTCAGTTGTTGAACTTGACTGCATGAGGTCCCAGGTTCAAATCCCGGGTCGGGTAATAAAAAGAAAATTGTTTTTTTTTCCAATTTTCTAGTAATAAAAAAATGTTGCTCGGGATACGATATGTGCCCGGTTGGCGATAGGCCACCTATCACATTGTGGGACTTAGTATCTTCGGCTAGTCGTAGGTGCCTTGGTTGTGTCTCTGCCTACTGTTTCGGGGATATGGGCGTAAAGATACTTTACTTTCTAGGTATTCCGGTGGATCCCTACCGGACGAAGTTAAAAAAAAAATTAAAAAATCTAGTCCATGGCCCGCAGAGCTAAGAC
Source organism: Calephelis virginiensis (assembly GCA_002245475.1). Classification (NCBI taxonomy): domain Eukaryota; kingdom Metazoa; phylum Arthropoda; class Insecta; order Lepidoptera; family Riodinidae; genus Calephelis; species Calephelis virginiensis. The sequence goes on from NJDC01000954.1 coordinate 110,946, forward strand.
CCAACGGCTTAGATATAGAATATGTGCAGTTTAAATACTAATTTGTTTATTTTCAGTTATAAATAATCACAATACGTCGCGTCCTCTGTTTCTTCACCTGGCGTTCACCGCCCCACACGCAGGCAATGACGGGAGTTCACTACAGCCACCACTCAATGTTAAATTACAGAATGACCACATAGCCCACTCTGATCGAAGACTTTACGCTGGTAAGAATCTTTACCCGTTTGCTAACATAGGTTCAGTATTCTTAGTTTCAGGTGTTCATTATAGTTTGTAAGACTAATTTGAAGTACTTTAGAACTATAATACAGGCCCATGCCAAGAAACCTCAAGCTCTTAAAGTTTTATATAAACTCTTAAAACCCGGTCCAACGCTCCTTTTTCTTGCGGTCCACATCTGGACGGGCCTACAGATCGTGGGACCCGACGCACTCGATGTGGCCTGTGGTGGTCTGCTGACACCCGTCCGATAGGGCTGCTGATAAAATATTGAACAAACAAATAATATATTTTATTACCAATGTGTTTTTGGACGATATATTGATAGTGGTAGTGGTAGTCCTCGTTGGTCGAGTGGCCAGCGTACAACGTAACTAACCTAACCTAACTACATCGATCAACCGCAAGGCTCGGGTTCGATCCCTGACGGGGGCAGGCATTTGTGTGATGATCATTTAGATGTCTGAATTTTCGGGTCTGAGTGTTTATTAAATTTATTGTGGTACCTATTTAAGTACTTCTGTGCATTAGTATCGTTGACTAACACCCATAACACAAGCATATAATTTGCTTACTTTGGGGTTAGATTAAATTTGTTTAACTTGCCCTGGGTTAATATCATTATGTTTTTTTACATATTTCTGTAACTCAGGCGATAAGCCTGGTATCATAGGCTAACATGGGTGTTCACCAAGTATTAGCTTAAGTTTGGGTGGTTAGAGAGTAGGAAAGTTAGTAAGTTGTGATGAGGTTGCAATATTGTCTATTTCAGAATTATTGGTGTCGTTGTCAGAAGCGAGTTGCAGAAATTCACGGACAGTACGACAGGTATTTAAAATGGCGGCTTCTTGTAGAGTTAAGTAGGTAAATTTAGGCAAATCTAGCATATTTAGGGCGTTATGTAGGGCATTCGGGATGACACCTGTAGTGTAGGGTACCACTGAAACACTTTTAAGTTTCCACAATCTTTTAATTTCTACTTGTAATTCTGTATATTTCCTGATCTTTTCTGTTATGGTAGATTGGATGTTGTGTGTGTTGGGTACTGCTATGTCTATGACGTATGCTTTCTTCTTTCCTTTATCTACCAGTGTGATGTCTGGTCGATTGTTGTAAACAGTGTGGTCCGTATGTATAGTGCGGTCATAATAGAGTTTATGAGTGTTGTTTCGAGAACGGTTTGTGGAGGGTATTTATAGTATGGCTGTGGTGGACATTGGATTAGTGAGTATTTGTATGCAAGCTTTTGATGAATGATGTTTGCTAATTGGTTATGTCTATGAGTATAATCGTTTTGTGTGAGAGTTATGCAAGCTCCTGTAATATGTTCGATTGTTTCCGGTTTCGGGTATTGATGACTTGATCTTGTATCGCTATAATAAATCCTTCTGTTCCCGGAATGTGTTGGCATTCCAACCGCTTATTGGAAGCGTCTTTGTCTATGAATGGTTGATTCAGGTCACTAGGATGTCGGCCATGTAGTTCCTTTCTATTCCAGTTGTAGCATTTATCATCGTAGTATTTTTTATATCTATTGACTCTAAATTATTGTCATTTAAGTGTAGTGGTGAGAACTTCTTATCTATTTTACATATGGCATCATGTGAGGGGCTAGCCTGGATTTTACTAAGGAAAAACTGTTTTAGTTTAAAATTTTTTTTTTGCATGTAGTAGTGTTAAGTCTGTCAGTCCTCTACCTCCGTCTTTTCTGGCTATTGTGATACGTTCTATTGCGGATTTAGTATCTATCTAGTAGTAGTAGTAGTAGTAGTAGTAGTAGTATCTGCATTAGGTTAGGATAGTTCTAATTTTAATTTCTAGCGACTGTAATTCTGTTTTTGTCCATTTTATTACTCCGAAAGAACATGACAAAATTGGTATTGCAAATGTGTTGATTTTCTTAAAAAGAATTTTGCTGATAAGATAACATTTGCATAGGGAATAAATTCGATTGATGAGTTCTGTTTTTAACTGTATTTTATTTGATGCATGTTCTAATTGTCGTGATTTGGTGTATTTGTAAGTATTCCATTGACTGTATTGAAGTTTTCGTTAAATTGATAGTAACTTTTCGTTATTGATAAAAAGCTGTATGTACAGGACTATTATCTGTTTCCCGCAAAGATTTAGCAACGTCAGCTTTGTTTTTATCTAGGACATCTACTGGTAAATATGGTTTTTCTACTATAAGTTTTCTTATAAGTTTTCTTTGCTCGGAAACGCGTTCTACTGTAACATTTATGTTAGGGTTTCGCTCTATGAACTTTTGATGAATTAGTTGTCTATGTGCGGTGAGATTTGATTCTAAATTAGTGATGGTGTAGTAAGTGCGCATTGTAAATATGTTGACATCGCGTCGGTATCCCATTTTATGAGCACTCGAGGTTTGCCTGCTTTGGTGGTCGTAGGACGCATTGCCGAAGCTGCCTGCGAAACATCCTCAGCAGGTGGAGTTTCTGGAAACTCCACTATTGCACTTAAACCTAAATGATCCAAATATGAAGGCGGTGATAAAGGAAGTTATGAAAAAAGAGATTTGGATGAAGAAGAGGGCGATGAATCGGCTGTCACATTTTTATCGGTAGGAGCCCGCCTGCTCGACTCACTACCGTTGAAGGACCCTATGCTGTAACATTCAGCGTCAGCCCCAAGTGTGCCTCGGCGATCGCCCCCAGGAAGCGAGTGTTTACGTTGCCTCATTTGACGTGTCTCCGTGTTTCTGGGTTTGCCGTTGCCCCGTTGGTCCCCTGCATAGTTATTTCGTTGCAGGCATCCGCCTCTCACGTGGTTTAGTTGGTCGACTCGGACGTAGGGTCTAGGGTTTAGAGACTTTGAGAGGCTTTTTATTATTATTATAGTGCGATATTGATATCGGCACTCGATATATTTTTAAATAAGTTTTTATTTTTATTTGTACTTGCCAGTTATTTTAACTAAAATATCTGCAGAAAGCACCGTTTAAAATCATATTATTATTTTCAGAAATGGTAAACCACCTTGATCAATGTGTTGGAACAGTAGTAAAAACACTCGCTGACAGAGGTATTCTTGGAGAAACCATAATTGTATTTGTCTCAGACAATGGAGCTCCGACTGTCAAAGAATTTAGTAATAGGGGTGTTAATCTGCCTTTCCGGGGCAAGAAACAAACACCATGGGAAGGAGGAGTTCGAGTTCCAGCATTTATTTGGCATTCATCACTGACTCCAGGAGTCTGGAAGGGCATGATGCACATTACGGATTGGCTGCCGACGTTAATAGCAGCGGCAGGAGGTGCTATCAATAAAGACATAGATGGAGTTAATCAATGGGATTCCTTAATGAATTTAGGGAAATCGAAGCGAAATGAAGTTCTTATAGCAATTGAAAATGATGAAAGAAACGCATATGCGGCATATAGAGCTGGAAATTATAAAATAATTGTTGGGAATGTATCAGGTTTAACAAATGGACATTATGGTGCTGATTACCTAATTAATAAAGCAGAACCGCCTGATTATTTTTCTGCTTTAAGATCATCTTCGGTAACCAAGGTTTTTGAAAGTATGGGAAGTTATTTAAGCTATGACGAAGTGATGGCTATCAGAAGAGCAAGTGTTATAAGACAATGGGACAGAGTCCGGGATCTAAATCTTTGTGAACCAAATTCTTGTAAGTTATGGTACTATTTCTTACGATAAAATTAGTCATATATATTGAAGTGAGTTTTCTTATAACAATCCTTTGTTTTTAAAAATTGAACATTACAAGAGTAACTTAAGAAGAGTAAATGGCTCATTTGTTCTTCTTCTTCTTCTTTTATAAATATGATTTTCAATCATTTTTCGAGACTTATTTAGCCAAGTCTGGTACGGGATAAGTATTTTACTTTATCTGAAGATATTATAGAACTTTATCTGAAGATATTATAGACGGTAGAATATGTTGATATACTTAAATAATTTTGTAACATCTCATTTACACACATATTCTGCAAATAAATACTTTTTTTTTCTTTCTATAAAATCAAATCATAGAATAAAATTGTACTGCTGGCTTCGATGACTAGGCTCATTTGTTTTACGCGTATTGTAGTAGAATTGTTTATTCTGGTGACGAGACATATATCTTAATTTTTATTGGTAGTGAATGCAAACGTTCGTGCAAACGTTTTCCCCCGTGTTGGTCCGGGCTCCTTTGTAGAATAGACCATCTGCCTTCCTTGCCAGGCAGCTCGTAAAAGGCGAGCATAGGCTCACCGTCACTAACACCGTGACATCTACCACCGCCTTACCTATTCCTGCCGCCATAACGTCATGACGTGTTCCGGTTCGGAGGGTAAGGTAGCCGGTAAACTTACTTTTGCTCGAGGCCTAACATTCCGGCCTCAAGTTGGCAACGCACCATTACCAGTTTTGGTGTCTCTAGGGGGCGTGAATTTCTTAACATCAGGAAATCCGTCTGCTTGTTTGCTTTCCAATATCATAAAAAAAAAACGAATTTAATCTGCCCAATTTTAAATGATCATATGGATATTAACAATGTTAATAGCTAAAATCGTTAGCAGTTAGTAACGTTCCTTGCCAATACGAGCTATCTCCCTGGTTGGCTCATATACAAAGTAGTCCGGAACCAATGCTTTAATAAAAGTTTTTGGAAACTGTTCAGAAAAATGCAAAAAGTTTATACTGCCAGACAGATAAGTCTAATTTACTTAGCAGGTCATATATACCGTTAAAACAGTGTTATAACTTTAGTATTTTTTGTGAACTTAAGCTGGCTTTAAATTTAGCTACGGACAGACTAATTTTGAGATTGTTAATGCATCTTATTTGCATGCATCTTATTTGAAACATGTTTTACCCTAGTCACCAAGGTTTAATAGGTGACTATCAGTACATAGTATAAAACAAAGTCGCTTCCTCTATCCCTATGTCCCTTTTTATGCTTAAATCTTTAAAACTACGCAACGGATTTTTATGCGTTTTTTTTAATATATAAAGTGATTAAAGAGGAAGGTTTATATGCATATTTCATAACCGAGTGAAGCCGGAAGTTTTCGGAATAGCTTGTTCAACAATTTTTTTATGCGCTAACACATTCACAAGATACATTATTTTAGATGATTATCTAAATTGAATAAGCAATTAATAGGGTTGGTACTGCAGGGCACTTACCAAACTAATTTTGAGTTATCGCTATCTTCTTTTTAACCAAGTAATAAAAGAAACAATACACGTTTATTACTGTGAGAGTAGTTTGTATGCTAATTTTATTTCCGATGTTTTATCTATATCTTTTAATATATTGAATAAAATTTCGCAATATATTTAAACTAATTCTAAAAAAAGATTATCTTCACGCCCATATCCCCGGAGCACAACCAGAACACCCACGATTAGCCGAAAATACTAGGTCCCACAATGTGATAGGTGGCAAGCCTATCATCACCAACCGGGTACATATCCTATCCCGAGCAACATTTTTTTAAATTAGAAAATTGAAAAACCCAATTTTCTTTTTGTTGCCCGACCCGGGATTCGAACCCGGGACCTCATGCAGTCAAGTCCAACAACTGAACCGCTAGACCGCAGAGGCGAGTAATTCTACAAGTCTAAAATATTCTGTTTCTTTGATTTTAGTTTCACTGGAAAAATATAGCATACACCTTAAATAAGTTTAGTTAGAGACAGCACTCACGGAGCGATTTAAAATCGCGCCCGCGGCGGTTGCGGTTCTGCGATTTATTTCAAAACTCACGAGGCGGGTAATTTTTGCGGTCCTGCAGCCGTTGCGGTTGAAACTATCGCCCGCAAACGTGGCGGTTGATTATCGCGCGGCCGGCGGTGCGGTTAAATAATTAGTACAAATAGTATAAAATGGTTGCCCGCCAAGCGACCGCAGAGTGCGTGGTCGCAACCCGAAAAGCGGCGAAAAATCACCGCCCGCACGATTAACGGGCAGACGACCGCTCTCGGGAACCGCAAACAACCGCAGGTGCTGCGGGTGAAAATCGCGTCATGAAATGTGATCTTACTTTTAGTATATAAATCTACATTCTACAGAATCTGCGGGCCCGCAACCGCCGCGGTCGCGGGTAAAAACCGCGCCGTGAGTTCTTAGTCTTAGTGTTCAGCATTTATTTTTAATATTTTTAGTAAGTACATCAAGAATAAACGCGTTTTTGAACAGCTTCATCACAATTTGCACACATATGGTTAAAATTATTGGAATGCCTAAATAATTTTGTAACAACTTTTTAACATATATAATACATAAACAAATATTTTTGAAGTTTAAACTTCTTTAGCGGCGTTCCGCACTTTTTTTGAGCCTGATCGAAAACACGTAAGATGGCGCAGGGCGCTTGCGCGAATGTTTGTGTACAATAACGCAATAAATGAATATGGTATTCTACCACATAAATGATAGTACTTTCATACTGATAAAGCAATTCGTGCAAAATTGTTCCCTTACTATCACAAAATATCAAAAATTCACAACGTTAATATTCAAGTTTTCGCTTCTGCCTTCACTCCCGGAGTGCAACCCGTTGTTTTTTTATTGCGCTAATCTGTTTTTTTTTATTTCAGCAAAAGGTTGCTTGTACAACGTGCGTGAAGATCCATCTGAACGTCACGACCTATGGCAACAAGGTTATAAAATTAGGAACGTTTTATTGAGCAGATTGAGGAGTCTTTGGTCGATGCAAATGAAGCGCGGTCCCTCCCAACTTGACAGTCGCTCAGATCCAGCTAATTTCCACTACACTTGGCTACCTTGGCTGAACGACACTGAAATACCAAATACTGAAGAGGATAATGAAAGTATAACAGAGGTTGTGAAAGACTTTGGGGAGTATAATATTCCTTGGACCCCTACTGAAGCTGTGAGCTGTGAACAATACGGTGATTTTAGAAATTTCTTGTGTTTGTTAAGAAGTGTGTTTTAGAATACTTATGTATCTGCAGTAAATTACAGTAGTTATTAAATGTTTGATTTTTGTTTGAAAATACCGATTTCTCACTTCTTTCATACCATTGTTTTAGTTATTGTTTTTTTTAAATTTGTTGTGTTGTTGTTTTTAAATTTTTTTTTCAATCTAGGTGAGGCAGTTGGATTCTTATATTGTTAAATACTCTGGCATATTGTTAAGTAGTTCTTGACAATCAGTAATAACACATGACCCATTTAACCTATGTTCGTCCCTTGCGCGCTGCCAAGATGGGAAGCAGTTGCATTTTTTCGGTAACAACACTGAAAGTATATTTCCTATCTTTGTTAGTGTAGATAAACTAATGCAGATGCAGAATAAAGAATGAAAAAGAAAAACATACAGTTGGATAAAACCCGTTCGAAGAGGATGAGAACATAACAAAAATTAAAAGGTCGGGATGTAAGAGGAGTGGGTTTTTATAGGTAAGGAATGTTTTGCACTGTCTGGGAAAATTTACCATAGTACATACATACATACATACATATCTTCACGCCAAGTCCTTTACGAGGTAGGCAGAGAGTATCGAGCGCCAGACCTCACGATCCTGACAAACCTGTCATGCTTCCTTCACATTCATAACCCTTTTCATACAAACACCCCGGTTTCGGAGACTCTTGACACCACCCTCTGATAATATCCGATTGATCTGATCGTGAAATGTCAGCCTTGGTCTCCCCGGGTACCTACATCCATCCATATTCGCATTGTATATCTGCTTTGTCAATCTTTCATCTGTCATTCTTTCCACATGACCAAACCAGCGGAGCATGTCATTGTATATATTCTATAATATGTATTATATAGCACATGAACTAGTTTATCTACTTGTAGAAACGACTACGCGTTTATAAATTGTAGTTGGTATTACGCTGCAGTGATAAGTGGGTGTGAGTGTGAAAGTTGAAAGAGAGGTATAAAATAAATACAAATGTGAAATAAATGCTAATATAAAATATATTAACCACAATCAGTGAGTTCATGAACAAGGTAAGGTGATATATAAAAAAAACACTTAAGCGAGTGAGTATTGGGTAGTGATAACTAACTTTAAAAAGACAAGGGGTGTTCATTAATTACGTGAGATGTTAAAGACATGAGGGGTTTGGGGTTGCGTCAAATGTTACGATAACTCACTAAGGGTTCCACCCTCGAGGGAGATATGAAAAGTACTAAAATTGCAAGTAAATAATGGACACCCACTTAGCGTATCACCGAGAATTTTTGTCTTTCTTTTCCTATGGTAAGTAACAATACGAGTATATAGTTCAAAGCTCACCTAAATTAAAAACTCCCTTAGAACTCCGAAAATGTTATTCCTGTTTCTTATTATTAAAAAAGTGTTTTTTTTTGGATGAAAATTCCTACTTTCTTGATCGTAATTCCAAATCATTTAACTTTATAATGTCAGTAAAATTGAATAATTATTTCAAGTCACATCTTCTTTGTTTAGTTTTCATAATTCACAATTATTAAACGCTTGTTTGCCTTCCATTATTATAAAAAAAATATTAACATTATATGTATAATATTTTAATTTTGAGTAACTTTTACGGTTTTAGCTATTTTTGTGTAACACGATTAGCATTAGGGTAGGTGACCATTAGGGTTGCCATAATTTTTTTTGTCTGAATATAGTGTTTTATGTGAATAATAAAAATATACTAATTATTTAAGTAATTAAAGTGGTGGAATATGTACAAAATGCTGGGGTTACCACTCCTAGTGACCACAAACTGCGCGAAAGCTACGGCAGCGGCCGCTGAGGTAAAGAATTAATTATTTCATATATACTTAATTCAAATATTTGTGTAGGTATTGTAAAAATGTTTTTAATGAACTTTGATTAAACATACGTTGCACATAAAGAACATCCAGAATTTTTATTTCGGCTCAACCAATCATTAAATGATAAATAAATTTCACTGGACAAGTTACACAAATTGAATCTAGACCTAAAGCAAGCAAATTATATGCTTGTGTTATGGGTGTTAGTCAACGATACTAATACATAGAAATACTTAAATAGATACAAGAATAAATTTAGTAAACACCCAGACCCGGAAATGCAGACATCTAAATGTTCATCACACAAACGCCTGCCCCAGTCGGGAATCAAACCCGAGCCTGGCGGTTGATCGGTGTAGTTAGGCTAGCCACTCGACCAACGAGGATCATTAGGTCAGTATTGCAATTTAGACATTTTGAATATAATTTTTATTACACTGGATAATTGATTCTTTTCTTTATGGGATTAAAGGATTATGAAATACAGCAAATTTAAGAGTTTAAAGATATTTACATTGTTCTAAGAGATATGTATGAATAAATAACGAACATCGTCAGTAGCACTATAAATTGTATGAATGACAAGTTTACGATGAAAAAATTTGCGCAAGGTCCCTCATGGTCCCCCATTTTTATCAAAAGTCGGAGTGCGACCCTTTTTTTGCCGACACCCGCCAATGGTGATAATGTTGCGGTGCCAACCCTAAGGCTGGGAAGATATGAATAAGGTTTGAGTAACTTCCATTACGAATTACCTTCTTTCTAGACAGTGACAAACACTGAGGTTACAGCAGCAGGATAAAAATAGACGCTGCCTGGTACTAATCTACGTGGTTCGTCATGAAAATCTACCAAACCAGTAATTTCCTTCTACGTTTTAGATTTTCCTAAAACACGCATAAAGTATGACTCTGACCGTCTTACTATAAAAAATTAAACGCTCGTTGAATAGTTTCCTTAAACACTGTCTAAAGTTGGATTATCACAAAATGTTTAGAATAAACATCAGCAACGCTTCGTTATTTTTAGGCAAACTACCAATGGTTATGCTGACGGTTTAAAATTTGGTTTTTATGAACCGGGCTTTGGATAAAGAGTTCCTCTCTTTATATCTTCGATTCCTATTTTTTATGTACGTTAATCGCTTCCTCCATCATTTCTGCATCGATCTTAATTTTTTTTTTCTTAAAAGGTGGCAATTTCGAGGTAGTCCACTGTATTGAGGTCAGAATCTGATGATGGAATCCTAGTGGAAAATAATCCATTTTTGTGTACTTAGACGACGTAGCCATTAAAGTCGAAGTCTTCTTTTTTCAGTTTCACTTCTCTAAAGTCAATAGCTGAGGTTCACATACATAAGCTTTTATTACATTAGTTAATAATCTATTATATACTCCTTCTACCATAACGTTAGTGCTCGCTATTGTCGTATTATGTGCTGGAGGAAAGGGAAGCCACTAGTCTGTTGACATGCACATTTGACTTGAGATTCTACCTTAAGGGGATAGTGACGAAGTGATACCTACTATTATTGTTGTTTGTAAGAGACCTGCTTGTTCACTGTCTTTTAACTTGAAAAAAAAGTTAAATTGTAAAAAAACTTGTTTTACAAAAGCCACACACAATGACGCTGTTGACATAGAGATATAGAGGATATGACTAGTCGACCCGGCAAACTTCGTATCGCTTGTCATCGGTTGCTGGGGAATTTGTTTTGACGTTTCTTTTTCTGATTGGCTAGGTTTGGAAACGGTGGTAGCTTATGGTAGTTAGGGTTAAACCTAATCATATCTTTAAATTTTATTAAAATATTTAATAATTCTAAATCATAAATTTGTATAAATTTAAAAATATTTGCACACCACAATATGTTGGTATAAACAATTTTTTTTATAACAACTTCTAACACACATATTCGCAAATAAATTGCCGAATAATAATGCCGATTTTTTACTTTACATAATTCTTCTCCTGGCAAAAACACAGCAAAAAAGAACTAATAAAATTGATTCATCTGTTCTAGACTATTTTTATGTATATATATGTATCTGCTTGTTTTGACTAACTTAGGTCATAAATAATATTTTTATCTTATTCTTAAAGGCTGAGTGCGAGGAACGTGCTTTCATACTCAGTATATCCAGCTTACACACTAATATAAAAGAATGCTCCGGCATGACTAAGGCTTTCTTATTCGTAGTTTCTTCCCAAGACTCAAATATATATGGAACATTATGAAAATACCGAGTTATTTCAATACTAGTTTTTAAAGAATTATCAAAATCAGATGTCTCTGTAAAAAGCTATGCGTGTTTACTTGTCAGTTGTCACACGTCAAAATCGAAGGGGAACAATTAATTATCCCCTGTATTTTAGTATGACTTTATTTTATTTTACGAGGGTATATTTTTCTATCTAATAAGAAAAGACAAAATCGGTCCTTTCTGTAAAATGTTCTTCTTCTTCTCCTGTAAATATGGCTTTCGATCTTTTTGCACGACTACTTTGCCAATGTCAAGTTAGTTACTTCTTATACAGTCATTCGTCACTATGTACAAAGCTATGTCAGGTCAGGGTCTTGAGTAAAGCGGTGGCTTCGTAACTCAAGCTCATCTAGTGAGATTTGACGGCAGTGAGGAAATAGGCGATACACTAATTTCTTCATGATTGTTTCATTTGTGCACTTTCACTGAACAAAATAATATAATTCCCACCTAAATTAATCGATTTCACTCAATATAAACACGAAATTCAACAACAGTGAAAACATTACGACCACCTTCATTCACGATGGTGGCAAAACTCCCTGTAAAAAGCTATGCGTAGTCTACGGCCTGTTTTTTTTAATCTCAGAGACTAAATTGGAGTTTTGACGCCATCGAGAGAAAATATGGTCGAAGTTTTTTCATAATTATTGAATTTCCTGTTGATATTGAGTGAAATGAGTCAATTTTGGTGGCATTTTGTACAATTTTGTTCAGTGGAAGTGCACCAATGAAATAATCATGAAGAAATTAGCGTATCGTGTATTTCCTCGTTGCCGCCAAATCTCATAGCATGAGCTTGTGTAATGAGGCCAACGCTTTACCCAAGAGCCTGACATGACTTACTGACGACTTATGACTGATGACTAATTATAATTTATTAAAATTGATATAACATTTGATGCAAATTTTTACTTGACTAATGGCAAAATAACGTGAAGGCCAAAACGAAAAGAAAAAAAGAAAAGACTTTAGATAAAAAAAAAGAGTGGGTGCTTATGTACGCACGTAAGAGGTTATACTTCTTTAGCGTAGTAATCCAAAAATAACAAACTAGGTATGTTGGTAACACTTATTGCAGAACATTGTTTTTATTATCAACCCACGTGGGTGCGCACATTGTAAAATTGAAAAAATCAAAATAAGCATAAATTAAAAAACAAAAATACCCGTATAATTAAGAACCTCCGTCGTTTTTTTTGTTGGTTGAAAATTTTCAAAGCAAAAAAGCGCCGAATAATTTTGTTCTAAGAATAAACGATTAAACGCAAAATGTTTAACGTCTATTATGGACCGGTCAGTGTTGATATTGTCGCAGTAAACGACCTACATATTTTTATAGATAACAAAAAAATGGACATTGCTACTGACCGTTGGAATTTTATCTTACTATTTAATAGGACATCCGTACTATTAAATTTGTAACCTATTCTAAAAAGAAGAGGATATCAATTCTCTAGCAAGTTTTTTTTTGTATTTTTGTTATGCTATTCCTCTACCAACAGAACAGATTTTGAAGGTTCTTTTTTTGGAAGATAGGTCATGGTTCAAAGGTGTACTCATGTTTTCGTTTTTAATTATACTCGATATTTTTGTTTTATGGAATATATGGCGAACGGTTCACCTGATCGATAGCGACCTCTGCCGAACGAACAGATGTAATATAAGGGCACTTACAGTAATCTGTAGGGTTACTCTTGAATCTCGATATCATGCGAATTGGAAATTGGAATCGAATATGTCACTTTAGATACTTTTGACCACAGAGATTTAGTTACAAACAAATTCAACGAATAGGATAAAATAATTTACTATTTACTATTAACTAAATAGTAATAATTCGCCAGTATTGTGTTCAAGAGTACCTAAAATGACATATTCGATTCCAACTTCCAATAATGCATGAATCGAGCTTCCAGAGTGACCCTAATGGTCTTAATATATTCAATAACCGGTATTTAGGAGAGAGTAACAAGCAAATTTACTTACGTAAGAAATTTACCATCGTAGCCTCAGGTTGGTAATACAACGTTAATGTCTTGAGTAACTATGGGTGACGTGAATTTCTTGCTAATATGATACCTCAATGCTGGTTTACCTTCGTATATCACCAAAAACGTTTAGCAAAAAAACTACACAAAAGTTTGTGTTAAAGGAAATAACGATTTAAGAATTTCTTGGAAATAAAAATTAAAAAAGAAAGAAACAAGAAATTCTGTTATGTTTAAAATAATATGAAATT
>NJDC01000954.1:125935-144914 GCA_002245475.1 Calephelis virginiensis
GTCCCGTCGCGTCCCCACCCAACCATTCAAGTCACCACAATGTGCCGAGACATTTGACCCTAATAATAAAAAGTAGTAATTAAACTGTCCGAATTGGGGTTTTCTTACCTCTGGCAGAACCAATTGGTATTCTTAATCATTTCTGGCAGTGTTATAGCTTTATAGGCAAGATTCGTATAGTTTAATTTCGGTTCCTAATCTCCTCACCCCTGTGTTCTAGCGGTTCAGTTGTCGGACTTGACTACATTAGGACCCGGGTTCGATTCCCGGGTCGGGCAACAAAATGAAAATAGGGTTTCATCCAATTTTCTAATATTGCTCGGGATTGGATATGTACCCGGTTGGCGATAGGCTTGCCACTTATCATATTGTGGGGACTTAGTGTCTTCGGCTAGTCGTGGGTGCCCTGGTTGTGCCTCTGCCTACCTCTTCGGGGATATGGGCGTGAAGATACTTTTTTTTCTGTTCCTAATCGACGTTACAGAAGTTGAATATTGTGCTGATAATATATTTTATGAAGCCCTAGTTAATGAGGTGTTGGCCTATAATAAGACTGTAGCAAGAACACACACACACACACACACGCACGTCACACTTATAACACCCCCCGTTTGTTATCGGGGGTTAAAAATGTAACAAACTAAAACTTTTGTAAAAGTATCTTCACGCCCATAATTAATATATCCAAAATGATAGGCAGAGGCACAACAACACAACACAACAACAATTAAAAACTGAACCGTTGTGGTTTCGTTCTGCAGTTTACGTAGATTTAGGCGACGTACCACTTAAAGAGTTTCATGTCGGCTCTAGTAGTTTAAAAATATACCTATCGTCAGAAAGTTATGTTACGAGTTCAACCGACGTCTTAGGTTGCAATTTTGGTTGTCAACTGTGAGTGTTTAAGTTAATCAGGTTTAATCGCTCAGTACAATATAAGTCTTTGCTCCAAATCTTAAGATTCAAGTTTGCTTGCAATTTATACATCAGTGCTTTTTCTGTATGTTAGTTCTATAACTTGTTTTGGGGCTGAAAGTTAAAGTATAGTAAATTCACTTAACTTTAGTTGTAAAACCTTAATGATAATGTAAAATAACTACCTACAACTTAAATTAATAAATAAAGTGTATAGTAGAAAAGTACAATTTGTATTAAAAATGTATTTATAAGTGTGTACTGGTATTCTACCATTTGTCGACGATAAATACTATAAATTCTACAAAAATTAGTAGCCCCGAAAATTAATATCTTGAACACAAAATTATTTCCTCGTTTTCAGGGTTGGAATGATGTAAGCTTCCACGGTTCGGATCAAATTTTCACACCAAATATGGATCTGCTCGCGTACACCGGGGTTGCTTTGGAACGATATTACTCTCATTGTCTATGCACTCCGTCGAGATCTGCACTGCTGACTGGGAAATTTGCTCATGTTATAGGTTAATATTGCAAAATTCTTAAACGAAAATCTTAGAAGACTTTGTAAGTAACATATTGATTGAAATAAACAACAATGTTAACAGTTTTCTAAACGACAATTAGTTTTTATACTTTTAGGTATTACGAGTATTTACCTTTTTAGCCGAGCAGAAACTTGCTAACTGCTACCAGCAGCTTCGCGCGAAAATTTAAATTATATGTAGGTATAGTCCTTACTCAGGAATCCTTAAAAATGTAGAGATTTTAGGTAGGATTTTTTTTCATATTTTAGAAATAGCATCAGTCTTACACACAATCTTCAACTACAATACGTAATCCTATTAATATTATAAAAGCGAAAGTTTGTCTGTTTGTTTGTTACTTCTTCACGCAAAAACTGCTAAACCGATTTTCATGAAATTTGGTACACACATAGAGGGTAACTTGGATTAACACATAGGATAATTTTTATCCCGAAATAATGTTCCTGTGGGACCCATGGGCAACGTCGCGGGCAACAGCTAGTTAGATATAATACAGTAGTTGCTAAGTGATTTAGCTATCCAATAATGTCTAATGATTTAGTAGCTACAGTGGCCAAAGGATTATTGTCTTTACCACTTTCAGAATACGGTTGAACGTAGCAGACATTTATACAAGGCACTTCTTTTAGCGAATGGCATAAATCCTACTTTATGTCAACAGTGAAATATAAAAATGACAAATGACATTCGACTGGTCTGAAAAAAATTAGGAGAGAAATAAATTTATTTGTGGTTGTATTAAAGCGTTCTTTATTTGTTGACAGATTGGACAGCAAGCAAGCAGACGCATTTCCTGTCAAAGGAAATGTGTATTTATTTATTTGTAAGAAGTAAGCCTCCCCATCAACAACATAAACAATGCAGGACTTATACCTACACAATAATTATATAAATGCCTGCCCCCATCGGGAATCGAACCCGAATGTGACGGATAGCCGGTGGTGTATACGCTAGCCCCTCGACCAACGAGGTAATGGCTAATAAAGTTGGTCGTAGTGCATTATCGACCTAAGGATATGATATTAAGCCTCTAGGACAAGTAAATTTACCGATGTACTTCAAGCTATTATGAGTATTAGAGTCTTGCAAACACTTACCGGTATTGGTACCACCCTCTTATTTTCTTCAGCTGCCTCAAGGATAGCGCATACTTGGATGGGCCGCAGTGGGTCAAGTCTGGAAGCATCGTGTTAAAAAAGGCCACATAACCACCAACCCGCTTCCCAGAAAAGTATGCGTTGCTCCATACAAAAGATATGAAAGCGATCTACGCGGATTATTGCGCTGCGATGCACCCTGATGCGCTCCGTCACAAGTCTGAGCTATCCTTTAGTATTAGTGCTCACAATTTTGGCGTTTTTATTTGAAGGCTAGCCAGTAAAATAAAAGCCTGCAGTTTAGCACAGTACTTTTGTTATCTGGTTTGGTGATCAAGTAACATCTGATTGCTTGCTTTTATATGGGTTTTTGAACAAAGTCTATGTACATAGCACGCATTTTTACCACAGTCCAATCCCTACACGATTGAGTTTATGTTTTGACGCAATGTTTTTTTTGGAACATTCTTACCAAATTTTAGTAATATTGTTTCAAAAATACTCTAGTAAAAGTCAAACAAACACAAACATACAAATGCCACTACTTTACGTTTACTTTACTTTACTATACTTTATACCTTGCTTTATTTTACGATTATAAATAAGATACAGGTACAATTCATTCATAAATAACGGGTTTACAGGAATGCAGGGTTATCCCTTAACAAATGGCGAAGACAGAGCGTTACCTTTAGACGAGAAAATTTTGCCGCAGTATTTCAAGGATTTGGGCTATGTCACGCATTTGGTCGGGAAATGGCACGTCGGGTTGTCGCGCAATGAATTTTTACCAACGTATCGGGGCTTTGATACACATTTTGGACACAGAGGAGGATATATCGACTATTATGAATATACTCTGACAGAAAATGTAAGTCTACTTCATAATGATAATAGTGACAGGTTTTATTATAATCTAGATTTATTTTAATAAGTCACCACTGTAGTCTAGCGGACCGGTTGTTGGAATTGATTTCATGAGTTCCCGGGTTCGATCCTCTGGTTAGACATTGAAAAAAAAAGTGTTTTTCTCATTTCTCTAATGTGGACAACGGTGCTCGGGATTGAATATGTGCCCGGTAGGCGACAGGTTTCCCACTTATCACATTATGGTACTTAGTGTCATCTGTTAGTCGTGAATGACCTGTACCCTCCTCGGGGATACGGCGTGAATAATCTTCATTTTATTTTATGACTGCAAAGTTCGCTTCTGTATAAAAATAAGTACTTATATAGCCAAAGTTTTAAGAGTCTTCTTAAGGACATTGACATGCGTTAAGTATATATTTTGTAATGAATGGTACAGCTTTTTTTATATGAGAGGCCAGTGAACAAGTACACGGGTGTCCTGATGGTAAGAGACAACTGTGGCCTAACACCGTAGATGTTATAGGTGCATCGCAGCCCTGCCGGGATGGTTAGCCATTTGTGCAATATACCAACTACAGACTCTAGACCGGAACATGCCAGAGTCATTATGGGGACAGGAATAGGTAAGGAGGTAATCTTATCTGGGTGTTGCTGCACCGAACTCTACCATTAGTGGTCTTGTTAGTGATGTTGATGATCTATGGTCGTTTCTTACGAGCTGCCCGACAGGGAGCTGATGACATATTCTACTTAGCACACCCTAATCACGTAAATAAAACCTACGCTCGGTTACGGGTTTAACAGGTACCTCTAAAACTAAATCTCTGTTATGAATAAACATGGAGTAAAGTGCTCTAACGTAAAACTAAGTTCAACATGGTGTCATAGTCTTTACTACGCTATGATACAAATTATAATGTCAGCTTAAATTTACCCTTACTTAAGTCTATGCGGTAAACGGGTGTACCGTTTGCCAGAATTTCATTTGCCATAATTTCATCTGCTATAATGGTCAACAGGCGTAATATTGTTTCCTTTAATTTCATATGTCATACTCATTGTTTACTATATTAGTCACGTGCTAGAAACTATGTTTCCCATAAAGTCAATTTCAATAATATCATTTGCTAGCATGATTGTAAGCCGTATTATCACAACTCATAACATCATTTACCATAAAAATAACGTCTAGAAAAAGAACATAAATTCGTTTTATACTAAATGCTAATATTAATACTAAATGCTATATGGTTTCGGTATGGCTTGTTTTGGTTAGGTTAGGTTAGAACATGAAAGACAACGCACGAGCCGAGCGAGCGAAGCGAGCGTGCCGCGGCAGCGGCCGGCGAAGTGCCAGAAAGCTAATAGCTTTTTAAAACAAATGCGTTAGGTTAAATTTGAACGGAAGCGACTTTGATCGTATAAAGAGGTACTAGATAAATAGGTATTAGAAATAAAGACAACTATAATATGTAATGGTACTGTGATATATTTATTACAATTTACATTTTACGTAATGCAAATACAATTTTTTGTAAGGCATTTAAATATTCTGTTAAATAATATTATTGCAATCAATAAAATGGATAACAATACGTATGGCACTTGTATCAATATGGAAACTAATTTTAGGGCGAATAAGACTATGTCACAAGTATATTATGGTTAACAAAACATTCCGGCAAATAAAAATTCGGGCAAATGAAATTCTGGCATTTGAATATATGGCATATAATCTTCGAGAAAACAATAGACAACCTAGTCTATGTTTATGAATAAGATGATATGAGTTTACATAGTATTCTACTCAAATATGGAATTTCTTTACGAATTTTGTCCCAAACTTTCCGAGAAACTTCGAGAAACTTTTCGAAAATAGGAACATGTTTACTTATTTACAGTGGAGTATTGGAGATATGTATGGACTAGATTTATACAGAAATATGACTGCTCTGTGGGATGCCGAGGGCTACATAACCGACCTTTACACGAAAGAGGCAAAGTCAAGTAAGTGATAACAGATAACATAAAACGCATCCCACGTCTAGAGAAAATTTAATGGTTTGTCTCCTGGGTGTATAGAAAAAGGTTTTTTTTTTATATTTGACTGCTATAGATGATAGTTAGAGAGTCAGATCAATTATAACTTTCGATTCAAAATTTTCACTTATCTTGACGACCTCATCATTTATGAATTAAGTATAACTAAAAAACCACTAGTTATATCATGATAAAATTAATATGGGACCACCTCGAAATCATGATCTATCTCTTAAAATAAGAATCACCACAATTGACAGAGTAATCGCGTAACAAGATAATAAACAAACAGTCGAATTAAGAACCTACTCCTTTTTTGGAGTCGTTTAAAAAAGTATACTGAAATTATTCAAATAATACAATTCTGCATGTTGTTATTACTCCCTTCTGTCTATAATCCCTTATTTTTCTCCAATGCCACATTAAGTGTCTATTTCTATCTCAAATTTTACCGTTCACAGTATCACCTGCATTTTGCTAATTGGAAAGTTCTTAAGTGCTCAGAAGGTTTAACATTTGCGATTAGCTACAACTTCTTTTTTATTAGAAAGATGTCAAAGATGGCGATGTAATAAGTATCTTGTTCAAATTTTCTGGAGTATAAGCGGTTTCCGATTCCATACCTCCATATTTGTATGAAACTTTGGTTAAATATAGCCTTTCCATCAACGCTACGGAAAATTAAAAAGGAGGCCTAAATATCCAATCCAGCAAACGTAGATATGTACTTACACCTTGCCATTGGTGTCATTTAAAGTGAAGGGAGTTCAAGACAAACAGACACGACTAAATGTCCAAATGACGCACTTCCGTCTTTCCAATGGTAGACCATAATGTGATGGTCTGATAGAAAGGTTCAATGCCAGATACAAAAAAAACAACTGAATGACGCACTTACACTTTCCACAAGTTGACGCAGTATAATATGCAAACTTGGATTTAGTTACAGACATGTCTAAAAGACGCACTTAAATCTTTCCACTTGAATAACTTAAATTGTTAAACTCGGATAGAAAAACTCAATGCCTAATGCTCGGTTACAACTAATTCGATAAGGTCTTTATGTTATATATTTATATATTCTTCTATATTAATTCCTGCCCTTCCCCCATGAAACCCCATTCATACCCTGAGCAGTTAAAAAGGAAGCCTTAGATCACAAGTGCGTCGGCCTCGACTTTGTCCGGTCAACAATTACTTGTGGTCTGAGAGTTTTTATTCCCTGATCTCAGGATGTAATATGTATACCTACTACCATTTTTTTGGATAAATAGATAATATAGGTAGAGGAATAAGGAACATTTTATCCTCTTTTGCGCGACAACTAGGAAAACAACATTTTAGACCAATTATTTCCAAACGGGTGGAATGAAGTTCGTCGGAACGCCTAGTCTTTATATAAAAAGTCGTGTTAGGTACACTATTTATAACTCAAGAACGGCTAAGCCGATTTGTCTGAAAACTGATAGCGACATAGCTTTTAATAGCTTATAGTAGTAACGAAGTGCGCCGGAGCAGGTAGTATATGATAAGTAAACAATCCCTGGACCAATTACACAAATAGAACGAAACCCCAAAATAAGCAAATTACATGCTTGTGTTATGGGTGTTAGTTATCGATACTTATACGTAGAAACATTTAAATAGATGCCAGAATAAATTTAATAAACACCCAGACCCAGAAATGTAGACATATAAATGTTCATCGCACATATGTCTGCTCCTGACGGGAATCGAACCCGAGCCTCGCGGTTAGTCGGTGGCGATAGACATGCAAGCAAAATGACCATAACAATATATCTTCTTATGTTGTTATGGTAATTTTTCTCTCTCTTGTATTATATTAATTGATTGAGAAAGTAAATAAATATTTCTTTTCATTCTAAAGGAAGCATTATATTAATGAAACCTTAATACATAAATAACAATAGTGGGTATTGGAAAACACTTACCTTGTTTCTGAATAAACTGACCTTAAAACTAAAACTATTCGTAACTTTGTTATAATTAAACAACTATTGGGATTTGTGAGGAAAACAAGGGTTGGTCAACCGGAAAATCTCTAAAATATTAGGTTGAACTTTGTCTGTTTTGACAGAATGAGGTCAATATCGAATATCTGACAAGGAATCGTTTCAAATATCAGATATAATGGAACGAACGGTTCCGACATGGGCTGAGAGTGGTTGACAAGAATTTTTTGCGGAAAAAACCCTTCAGAAACAGATTTAAGCTTTTTTTCGCTTGGTTAACGTCGTAAATAAATTATTTTTAGCAGCTGAAATAACCTCGAGGTCGAGGGGCTAGCACGAGTAACTTCTAATTTAAATGTCGTCATTTTTTGGTCTGGGTGTTTAATAAATTTATTCTGGAAGTATTTCTAGGTATGTCTTTGAATCGTAGATTGACATCCATATAATCTGCTTACTTTGTGGTTAAACTCAATTTGTGTAGTTTGTTCAGGAATTTTATTTTAAAAGCAAGTGATGTAACGTTTTTAATAAAATTTCTGTAACATATTAATGTACGTTTACGTACTACAAAATTAACAAATACCCATGAGCCATTAAAATAGGACTTCTTAGTGAGGGCGTTAAATATAATTTTGTTCTTAATAATTAAGCGTAGTAATACTATGAAAACCGTTACCAACCATTTCATTGGGTACCACGTCATGATTTCTTAATTCTTTTCTCGAAAACTAGCAAATGGTTCCGAACTGCTCCCGCATAAATTTTATTAACATCCTATTAGTATTTTTTGAGTTATACTTAATAATGCATAAATTTTTCACGTGTGTTGGATGGCTGTTCATGGAGTAAGCGCGTAACAAACATACAAAAAATAAAAAAAAAGACGTGTGGCACTCTGAGACTGCAGCGGGAGGAGGATTACGCATGCGCAGTAACATCGATACAACCAATGCCACCTAGAGGCGAGTTGCTGTACTAAAGAGACAAGTTTAATCAAAAAGTCATTAAAACTTCTACTATTCATCGATAGATGGCAAAACTAAAAAGTATTACCGCTGTGCCGGTCGGCACCGGGGGGTGGTAGGTTATTTTCGTTACGGAATTTCTGGATTCGGTCTCCACGCTCAATGCCCGCGATATAAGCTATGCAATAGCTTAAAAAACATGCATTCGAATTGAGAACCTCTTCCTTTTTTTAAGTCGCTTAAAAACCAACAGTTTTTGAATTTGTTTCTTTTAGTCTTATTGGTTTTCTCGGAATGTCTCTAATGGTTTTAACGAACTTTTGTGTTTAGATAGTGTTTTATTGTAAAAATTGTTTGAGGTTAAAATTTCAATCTTTGATTGCCTCGTATCTATACGTTACAATATTATATTAAAACTATAGAAGACACTGTACAGTGAATTTGTTTAAAACAAATAGAAGCAGGTACTGGAAATGGGCAGAAGAACATATTTTTGGTATTTTTAGAATGTTTGTTTGTCATGCACGATTCACTCTCAATCTACTGAATCGATGTATCGATATTTGGTTTACAGCATCGACCACACAATTCAAGTTGTTGGTATTTTATGCTCCGAGGAAGATTGTGAGATACTCACTAAAGAGGTTCCCGTAGAAAAGGAGTAAAAGTCAAAATGTGTAATAATGCATAAAAACGTAGTACGATTTCATTTATTTGTTTTTTAGGGTTCGGCCTAGCATTTTTAGATATGTATGGTGGATACTCACGATTTTATTTAATTTGAACTGTTGACCGTGCGGCGGTCTGTTTTGGGATTTTCTGTCAAGTGGGACTATTGACAGATAAGCTTTTAAACTCTTTGTCTGATTATTTTCTCATAGCATCAGTGTCATTATCACTATGTTATCATGATCATACGACACAATCTAATACCTATATGTAATATTTTACTATGACACAAACTAACAATTTGGGATCCATGCCATACCTTGACCAATTTAGAACCTATTTCTATTTTTATTATAATAAAAATATTAGGTGTCTTTTTGATTTCAACGGCCTCCGTATTAGTCCTGGTGTATAGTGGGGATCCATAGAAACTATATTCGATTAATGTTGATCGTTAGCGGTGAAATCTTACGGAAGTTCAGCAGCAGTCGACTTCTGAGGCTATTATTTCTTAGTTACTCTTATGTGTTTTTTTATGATTTGATATTGCTCGCTTAGATATAACCTATCAAAGAAAAGAACCAATCATAAATATTGAAGATAGGTTGCGACATAATTGTGTGTGAAGAAGATGGTCTTCATATCACATTTTGATGTCAGAAGTCTACTACTGATTTTACCAGTACCATAACTAAAATGTGGCATATGTGCTGCTTTGCGGTCAACCGTTCTGAAGATTTGAGGTGTGTGTTGCTGGGTTTTCTCGTAAATGACTTTTTCTTCTTAATATATTAGCAATATGTCCCAGCTTTTGGTCCAGGTGATCTTTGTCGCCATTGTCCTTCCTTTAATATACTCATAGGCTCGATTTATTAAGGTGATGATCACTGACACCGGTTATCTTCAAGGAGTTAAAAAAATGTCAAACAGAAGGAGAATTCATTTGTTTTCTTACATGTTTGCGACCGTTTGAGTATTAATAGGTAACTGGGAGGTAAATTAAGGTAATACTCAACCTTAGATTTTTGATTAGATGAATCTGTTTAGATAAGTAGCTTTTGAATAAGTACAAGATCTGGCGAGAAGTTTTTAAGTTATTCTTAATTAATGATACGTATATATGATTTTAGATTAATGACTCCTATAATGGATTTACGGAAAATTGAAGTCGGTTTTTGGTTGTGCTACCGTACTTATATATTTTATCAGTTGTTCATATCTTACAGATGAAAGGTCAAGTGTTGGTAGATTTAATTTCTTTTGTTGAAGGACGATGACAGATTTTTTTCACATTTAATATGTCTTCTGATTAAAAGCAATCAAATATTTAAGGAGAAGGAAATGGTAGGAAGCTTTTTAAACATTAAGACCATCGGTATCGATTACCTTTGAGTTTATTTGTATGTTTTCTATTAATATAATATACGATACAATAAAATACAACACAATACAATACAATAACTCTTTATTGTGGACCAAAGGCAAATAAATTACAAATACATTAAAACAACTTAACTAAGAAGATACACAAAGGCGGCCTTGCCGCCAAGGCAGCGATCTCTTCAAGATTTAGCGAGATACTGTTTAATGGTGCTCTTAAAAATTAAAAAATGCATCTAATACTAGACGTCACAAATCATTCTAAAAGCAGAAGCTTGTTTTAATTATTAGTATTTAAAACAAACAAGAAAAGTCAAACGCAAACTACATTACAATGAATGCAGAAAGTGACGCTTTAATATACTTTTGAAAATATGAATATTTGGAGCTGTCCTGATATCTTCGGAGAGAGAATTCCATTGCCTCCATAGTATGTATAAATATATTTTATATAAAAATGAACTCTATTACACTACTATTATATTTATTTTTTAATTTCAATCCATAATGGTAGTAAGGGGACATCGTGGACCTTGTCGTTTGTGAGTGTGTGCGTTCGTGCGTGCATGTGTGCGTGTGTGTATATATGTGTGTGTGTGTGTGTGTGTGTGTGACCGAAGTAGTATTGGAATACCTTAATACCACAAAGTTAATATTTCAGTAATCGAGGCACATGATATTTCAAAGCCGCTATTTCTGATGGTGGGCCACAATGCTCCTCATTCAGCAAATGAGGGTGCAATGCTTCAAGCGCCTCCAGAAACGGTGCGATTAATGCGGCATATAGAATCTAGCCCCAGAAGGATATACGGAGGTATGTATAAAAACGCTCTATATGTATTATTTCTTAAATTTGAAATATATATATAGAAAAAAAAATACGAAGACACTTGCACTGTTTTACTTAATTTATTTTACTCTTCTAGTTAACAAAACCAATGGCCATCCATTGGTCGAAATTCGACCATAATACATTTAAATATATCTTTGATAAGAACGCCATCTTCACTTATCAAGACCAATTACTTTGTTTCCAAACTTTATGAATATAGTTCTTAGACTACGATATCTTTTATCGTTATCATCAACATATTTGTTGGTGTATGTCAAATACATGGTAGTATGTGTAATATTTTGTTTTTTGATTTAATGCACTTTATAAGCATTTTTATTGAAAAATATTAGCGTTTTGACCTTATCCTACACGTAAGTGTGTCAAATTTCATACTCTTTTTCATAAAAAGGGGTCAAAAGTTTTGCTTCGCGTATTAATGTTATGATGAGCTAACCGGTTTCATTTACAGAATCTTCATGGCTATAGTAATGTAATTTATGTTACTAACCTAACAATACAGTGAAATCGGTTGACTTATTTTGTTAAACTAGAAGAACAAAATATATTAAATAAAATAGTGCAAGTGTATTCTTATATAAATAATAAAAAAATGAGTTTCAAGTGGCAACTATGGAAACAGTTCAATGAATTAAATCAAAAAGTGTACGTTATTGTGTTGCAATCTGACTAGGTGTTATTCTAGGCTTTGCACATATTTTAAAATTATTTAACCCTTAAGACATTGGAAAAAAAAGTAGCTTATGTCATTATACAACCTCCTTACTATCTCACACAATAAAAAAATACCACAACAATTTTGCGAGGTGAAAGACTAACAAAAACAATTTCACTTTTATAATATAGGCGAGCATAGGCTTACCGTCACCAACACAGTGACATCCTACTAGGTAGGCTGGGTAGATATTCGCAGCGACTCGCCCGGATTGATACCACCGCCCTCACTAACGGCCAAACCTTGCCGTTGACGTGTTACTATTTTGAGGGTAAGGTAGCCGGTGAACTTACTTTTGCTCGAGACCTAACATCCCGGTCTTACCATCAGGAAATCTGCCTGTTTGTTTGCCTTCCATTATCTTAAAAAAATATTGGCATGAATTCTGATTTAAGATCATCCTACTTATTCATAATGTAATAACTATGTTATTGTCGAACTACAGTTGTAGAACTGTTACTTTTGTATACTTATTTTGTTTCGTGTTAGTTATTTTTTTAATTTAGTAATTAATTTTCAAGCAAAGTTATCACTTTTATTGTCTTTATACATTTTGCACATCACTATAATAGTCGAAAATCTTATACCTACCTTTAAATGAGCAATTCTTGTTTATACATTTATATGTAATTGGAATCTCGGAATCGGCTCCAATTTTCTTTTTTCAATTTTCAAGCAATTTTCTTGAAATTTAGTATGTAGGGGGTTTTGGGCGGCGATAAATCAATCTAGCTAGGAATCATTTTTAGAAAATGTCATTTTATTCGTGTTTAAACTGAAAAATATGACTCTTCCTGACATCTATTGGCGAATAGTAATATTATTTTTGTGAGCAATAAAGTTGTTCCACCAGACGGCGTTGTTAAGTGACACGAAGTCAATGAGTGTTTGCTAAAAAAATACCGAGCAAAGCTCGGTCATCCAGGTACTAAGTATTTATGTGACAAACTTATCACCCGTGTTCCACTTAATTTAATATTCTATTATAGGGTTGTTTAAATTATTGCAGTTTTTTTAATGGAAAAAGCGAATACATAAAATGAAATTAAATACATTTTTTTTAATTTACTTATTTGTTGCTGAAATTTTAAAAACACATGGTACAAACATTTGTCTCCACAACAAAAAAACCTTGGAAAGGTAATTCGGGCGTGATCACTTTCACTATAGCCTCTGTGGTCTAGCGGTCCGGCGCGGCGTTGGACTTGACTTTGTGAGGTCCCGGGTTATATCACCGGGTCGGGCAACAAAAAAATTTAAAATGTGTATTCTTTAATTTTCTAATAAAAATAAAGTTGCTCGGGATTGGATATGTGCCCGGTTAACGATAGGCTTGCCACCTATCACATTGTGGGACTTAGTGTCTTGGGCTCGTCGTGGGTGCCCTGGTTGTATCTCTAGAGGTAGGCCTCTTCGGGGATATGGGCGTAAAGATACATTTTTTACATATACTTCACTATAAATATATCTAAGATTCTATACATATTAATGTATTACATTGCATTGTTTATATATCCATAATAGCTCCGCAAAAGCGTGTTTCACGTCTATCTTATTTTCAATTAGAAATCAAGGTCTTATTGAAAATGAACAGTCTGAGAGTGGACTAATATAACTAAAAAGATAAGATATAATGACATACTCGTCGAAGTGAGACGGCTATATCACTTCTGAATCGCACATTTTCACTCGACAGGACGATTATGGTCTCAGCAGTCAGCACACATATCAACTCGGAAAGGGATCGTCACCGTAGCGCCTCGAGCCGTTCTTTATTGTTTGTATGAAACTCCATAATGCAACGCATACTAATCGGAATCGTAACGTAATCGCCTCGACTCGGAACAGGCTCGCAGTCGGCGAGCCGGAAGCGCGATGTCGTTTAGCCGTAGCCCAGTTTATGCACAGGAGATGCTGATACTGTTTGGTCATGTGTATACGTTAGGATTACTCCTGGTTGACGGCGACGCGAAAGGCGATATAGTGGCGATACCTTTCCGACTTGATATGTGTGCTGAGACCTTGAAACGTAACTACTTGATCTTGATACGTGATTCTAATAGACACTACTATAGGCATCACAACATTTATCAGTCGGCGAGCTGTCAAAAAACTGTTAATAAAATGAACAAACTATAAATTGTAACAGTTTAGGAACCTGGCAATGTATTTATTGCAAAAGTTAAATACCCATTATTTTTTCAGCAATGGTCAAGAAGCTGGATGAAAGTATTGGTGAAATAGTAAAGTCTCTTTTCGATAAAGGTATACTGGATGATACGATAATTGCTTGTGTATCAGACAACGGTGGAATCACGTCGGGCGATTCTGTTAATTACGCTTCTAATTGGCCTCTTAGAGGTGTTAAAATAACTCCATTTGAAGGTGGTATTCGTGTTAATAGTATCATTTGGAGTAAGAACTTAACACAAGGACATCATTTATGGAAAGGATATATGCATGTGTCTGATTGGTTGCCGACTTTATTAACTGCAGTTGGGGCTCAAAAACCAGCGAATATTGATGGAACCGATTTGTGGGATAGCATACGATTAAATCAAGACTCAAAAAGAAATCACATGTATGAAATCGCTGATGACTTAGGGTTTTCTTCGATTATAGATGGCGATTTTAAGCTTATTACAGGAAGAGTGAATACTGCTCTTAGCAACCATCAAGGAGGTCAATTAAGAGGTATTATTGGTGTAGTACCATCGTATGAGCAATCTCTAAAGGAGAGCGCCATGTTTTCCGTAATTTCGAATTATGGCATAGACTTTAAATCTATAAATTTAACACTCAGAGACGACATAAAAGTTCAATGTAACATTAGCCGATTACAAAGTGATATGTTATGTCATCCTGATAATGGTAAATATTTATTTGACTTTCCTGCAATTTATTTTACCTATAAAACATATTTTTTTATGAAGTTGAATGTTGAAAAAGCAGACCTAGTTGTAATGGTGTACAGTAGTACTATTCAAATTATGCGCTTCGGCTATATTCGTCAAGCTTCGAAAATCCGAATGTATTTTAAAGATATACCTATTAGAGTTGTTTTTACACATAATTAATCATTTCGCTTAAATTTAGATTAGGTCAGCCAATTAAAAAATAAAAGTGCAAAGTGTATAAAGAATGAAAAGTGTTAAGTCGAAACGCATAATTTAAAGAGTAAAACTGTACATATCGCTAGTGGTAAACGCGCGTTACTATCATAAAGTTGGGATGTAAGCCCATTTACTTTGTTAAAATGTACGGCTCATCCAAAACTATATAATAGTAACAATTGCTGACATAATGGTGGCAGGAATTTAAGGCGGTAATACCTTCTAAACCGGATAAGTTGCCCGGTTGGCGATAGGCTTGTCACCTATCATATTGTTGAACTAAAAAGTGCCTTCGGCTCATCGTGGGTGCCCTGATTGCCTACACATCATACATGCGATACAGGGGTCAAAATGTTTTTTGTTATATTAACATCGTGAATGTAAAAGTTTGTCTGTCTACAATGATTTCACAAAATTTGGAACAAATTTGAAGGTTGAAGATGCGTGAAACCTACTTTTTTGAAAAAAAAAATTGCCGCTACCTACAGAGATGATTTTTAAGAGGAATCCATTATGAATATTTTAAATAGAAGAACAAAAAAAACAAAAAGTACCTTTTATTACATAAATAAAATTTTTGGTCAGTCAACAAAAAAACGCTTTTATCAACCAGAACTATTACATATATAATATGCGTCACAATATACATCACAATTCCACTGGTGGTAAAGTGATTAGCAGCAACTTGCTCGTTTAGGGATACACCGCCTTTCTTGTTCCTGCCACCATAATTACTGTCATGTTCCGGTCTTGAAGGTAATAGGCATTCCTATTCCTATTCCCGGCCTCAGACAGCGACGCACCTGTAACATCTATGATGTCTAAAAGCCGCGGTTATCTCTTACCACCAGGAGACCCGTGTGCTTGTTTGCTGCCCATAAAAAATCGTAATTACCCCTACGATGTAGATTTAATAAAAAAAATACTATTACAAGCATCGACGACTAATTGTAATTATTCAGAAACCATAAATTTGGCTCTAGACAAAAATGTATTAAAACCGGGTGCACGTTTCGCTAATTATTGGATTTCTACTTTTAGTACGTTATTTGCATACATTGCTTTCGCAATTATCGAAAGTCAGGGTTTAATGGGTTTTACCTTTTATCTATTATTTCCATTTTATTATTTAAATTCTAGTCTCATTTTTCCCGTGTTGGTCCAGGTTTGCCATTTAAAAATAGGTCGTCTGCCTTCCTATGAGACGAGCAAACATCAAATGGGTCATAACCAATAAGACCATTGGTGGTAGACTGCAATTCGTCCGGATAAGGATATACCACTTCACTAGACTTCCACAATTGGCCTAATACCTCTGCCACGACACAACGATTTACCTACAACATCTATAGTATCTGTAGGCAACGATTATTTCTTACCATCAGGAGAGCCGTTTGCTTGTTTTTATGACATTAAGAATATAATTTACGGGTTTGATGATTTTGTGCACCGTGTTAGTCAGGGCTCCTTTGCAGAATACACCATCTGCCTTCCTGCCAGGCAGCTCGTAAGAGGCGAGCATAGGCTTACCGTCACTAACACTTTGACATCTGACTAGGTGGTAGAGTTTCTCAGTGACTCACCCGGATTGGTACCACCGCCTCACCTATTCCTGCCGCCATAGCGTCATGTTGTGTTCCGGTTTGGAGGGTAAGGTAGCCGGTAAACTTACTTTTGCTCGAGGCCATCCCGGCCTAATGTTGGCAGCGCACCATTACCACCTTTGGTATCTCTAGGTGACGTGAATTTCTTACCATCGGGAAATCCGTGCTTGTTTGACTTCCAATGTCAAAAAAAAAAATGATTAAATCTAAAGTAACTTGTGATAGTAATATCTATGAATTAAGCTGATTTTTCTCATTAACAGGTAAAGGATGCTTGTTCAACATAAAAGAAGATCCGTGCGAGATTCGAGACTTATCCGCTAGTTATCCGGAAATTGTAGAAAAGTTAAAAGACCGATTATACAAAGAGCTTCAAAGAACCAAACCGAGGACAGCTATTTATAAAGATCCGAGGGCTGCACCTAGTTTACACAATTTCACTTGGAATACTTGGATGTGAATTGTGATCCATGACTATCACAACTATGACTATTTTAGTACAGTGTTATGTTCTGATCTTTTAAAAAAATTGGTTTAATTTTCAGATTGTTTTAATTTAGTTTATTTATTTTTTAATCTTTTTTTATTTTAATTCTAAATCGCCTCTTTGGTCTAGCGGTTCAGTTGTTGGACTTGCTTGCTTGAGGTGTCGGGTTTGAATCCCGGGTCGTGCAACAAAAAGGAAATTGGGTTTTTCCAATTTTCTAATAAAAAAAAATGTTGCTCGGGATAGGATATGTGCCCGGCTTGCCACCTACCACATTGTGGGACTTAGTATCTTCGGCTAGTCGTGGGTGCCCTGGTTGTGCCTCTGCCTACCTTTTCGGGGATATGGGCGTGAGGACACTTAGTTTAATTGTTTTAATTTATTTGTGTAATCATAAATGAGACAAACATTTATGTTTATGTTGATATAAATGAGAAGGAATCTGAGAAAAGAGTTCGAATCCGAAATATGAACTTTAAAAAAACCCTACGTATTTTATAATAAACGCAATTATACTAAAATCGTCAGTTTTTATTTATTATATGTCACAATTTCAAACTAAAAGTTGCAAATATTATGTATTTGTTATTAATGCTTTAACATGACAATTTAAATCATTAATGACAGCGCTATCGTAATAGACCAGGGGGCTGATTATGTATAACAGTTGCCAACTAAAATGGAAAAGTGTACATCAAATAGCTGTCAAATGACGAGCTTTATATTTGCTATCTCCAGTGAGCAAAGATAGAGATAGCAAACACAAATGACGTCATTTGATGTACACTTTTCCATTTTGAGTTGGCAACTGACTTACATAATCAGCATCCTGAGCCCCTATCACGAGTTGACAACTTGTCGAGTTGAGAGTTTTGGCGCCATCGAGAGAAAAGATGGTCGAAGTTTTTTCATAATTATTGAATTTCGTGTTAATATTGAGTGAAATTAGTAAATTTCCGTGGCATTTGTACAATTTTGTTCAGTGAAATTGCACAAATGAAATAATCATGAAGAAATTAGCGTATCATATATTTCCTCGTTGCCGCCAAATCTCATTACATGAGCTTGTGTAAAAAGGCCACCGCTTACCCAAGAGCCTGACATGACTTACTGACGAATTATGACTGATGACTAATTATAATTGATATAAATCAAATATAAAATTTGATGCAAATTTCTACTTGACTAATGGCAAAATACTAACGAGATTGCCAAAACCTAAAGAAAGAAAAAAAAACTTGTCGAGTTTACTATACTCGTTACCGTCTCTGTAAATTGTTTGTACGAAAACTTTAGACAGCCTATTGGTAACTAAGATTACAAAACTTTTAAACCAAAAGCAATATTCGATACGTCAATTACTGAGCCTTTACCATGAGCTGCTAAAGATTACATTAGGTACTTTACGTCTCGAAATCTACACTGATTTTTGTCTAAAAATTTTGTTGTCTTAGTCAGAGGCGTTTAAAGTTTTCATAAAAATAATTTATGGAAACGCCAGCGAGTATAGCGCCGTAAACTCATGGTAAGGGTACTAAACGTAATCTATGCCAACGCATGGTAATATTTTGGAAAGTACTATCAAACCGAAAACATTTCAACGACCACTTCACAAATCGAGCGGAATCGATCAAAATATCAAAGCCCGAATACCAGTTTAGGCAAAATGGTGGGAATTTACGGTGATTTTCTGTGACTAGAAAATTCCCTTAAATCTCAAAGGGCTTGTACACAAGAGTATTCGACTTGT
>NJDC01000954.1:150462-165696 GCA_002245475.1 Calephelis virginiensis
TTCTCCATTATTGAAAATTGCGTCAGATTGCTTCAAACAAATAATCACAGAAAATTTATATTGTGCAGTATCGGAATGAAACTGCGCACAATAAATCAATATGACACATTTAGTTTAGGTTAGGCCACCAACTTTTGGATCCACCCTCGTAGTACCAAATCAACGGATTTAGATTTATCAAAATCTAGCTTGAATTATAAAATTAGTCATATGTCATCCTAGAAAGTCAAAGACATGCTCCTTTTTAAAGCTCGTCTTATGAGATTTACCGTCGACGTGCGTACACTAATATCTCTATGAATACTTCACTAGTGCACTTCAACTGAAGAAAATTTTACAGAATGCCACAAAATGTACTAATTAATTTTTTTTTCCTATATGGCTTCAAAACTCATTTTTCTTTTTTTGATCATTATTTCTAGACGGCTGGTATCTAGAGATCATATTGGCGCACACTGAAAATTCCTAGCATAAGAAAAGATTTATTTTTTGTTGCTCTCACTGTGGACCAATCATATGTAGCGATTTAACTTCATATTATTTTGAATTCATCTTACAAAGTGGCAAAGTTTCGCAGCGACTCGTTCGGATTGGTACCACCGCCTTACCTACCTGTCGCCACAACGTCAGTGCTTGCCGTTGACGTGTTCGGAGGGTAAGGTAGCTGGTAAATTTACTTTTGCTCGAGGTCTAACATACTGGCCTCAGGTTGACAACTTTTGGTATCTCTAGGCGGCTTGAATTTCTTGCCATCAAGAATTCCGTCTGCTTGTGTGCCTTCCAATATCATAAAAAATTACCATCGTAAGAATTGGTCAGAAATTAATTATATCGTTGATAGTTCGAAAAGTACAGTTGACAATATCATAATTAAGTGCACATCCCAGGCATGTTGAACAGTGAAGCTTTTTGTAAAGTTATGATTGTTATTATATTGTTATAAAATTTGTTATAATTATATTGTTATAAAAAGTTTAAAACATGAAAGCTACGAAGTCATGATTTTGGAAGGTTTTATTATTTTGTATTCGACCTATTATCCCACTAAACCGTGTTGGTCCGGGTTCCTTTGCATAATAGACCATTTGCCTTTCTGCCAGGCAGCTTGTAAAAGGCGAGCATTGGCTTATCGTCACTAACACCGTGACATTTGACTAGGTGGTAGAGTTTCGCAGCGACTCACCCGGATTTGTACCACCGCCTTACCTATTCCTGCCGCCATAACGTCATAACGTGTTCCGGTTTGGAGGGTAAGGTAGCCGGTAAACTTACTTTTGCTCAAGGCCTAACATCCCGGATTCAAGTTGGCAACGCACCATTACTACCTTTGGTGTCTCTAGGCGGCGTGAATTTCTTACCATCAGGAAATCCGTCTGCTTGTTTGCTTTCCAATATCATAAACAAAATCTGATGAAATTTTCCCTTCCAGCCATAATAAATTAATTGTGAATTGTGAATATTTGAAAGCTGGAGGTTCTAAAAGGATTTAAACATAGGTTATGTAATTTTAAGTGTTCAATTTTCAACGTAATTTGAAAACATTGTATAAAATAAAGGAGTTATGTTTTCTTGTAAATTACAGAGACATGATTACAAAGACAATGTATTTGTAACTACCATTTTACTAGACTTACAACTTATTTAGCCAAAGCACTTAATTCTGGTGTTGAAAGTAAGTATAGTATATTTTGTCATGTCCAACCTCTTATTACGGCAACAATGTTATGGAGTTGCTATTTATTACTCAAAAATTGTAGGAAGTAATTTAATTACATTCTTTTTCTAAGCGCATAACTACATCGACCAACCGCGAGGCTCGGGTTCGATTCTTGACGGGGGCAGGCATTTGTGTGATGAACATTTAGAAGTCTGCATTTCCAGGTCCGGGTGTTTATTATATGTATGTAATATATACCATATTTAAGTATTTCTATGTATTGGAATCGTTTACTTACAATACGTTTACACCCATAACACAAGCACACAGAGTCTTTACTGTAATAAGAACGGCGGTGGCACCCTCCCTGGGCAAATTGCTGTAAAATTTAAATTGATTGATTTAACCTACGTTACCTTAATCAATTAACTCGCTCTTACTATTTTAACTTTAATTAAAATATACAGCTGAAGAATTATTCGCTTCAAAAATATTTTTATTGGATCTCAACTTTCTGTTACGCAGTAGCCATTCCCATTAATAGGTTTTCTTATAAATTGAAACTACACAAAATTCGTTCACTTTTATTAGGCAACGGACAAACGTAAATTGTGTAACGTTGTGAAGCTAAAAAGGTCGCAGCTGGCTCACGTAGCTGTCGTAACACGTGAGTTTCGAATACGCACGCAATTCGTAGTTTCCAGGTAAATGAGTAAGGATAAAGTAGGTGCAGATCTAGGCTTTGAAAAAGGTTATGGTCAGCGTCCTTTAAATTGGCCAAGTGCGAACAGGGGGCTGATTAAGTAACTCAGTTGCTCACTCAAAATGGAAAACTGTACATCAAATAGCTGTCAAATGACGTGTTTCATATTTGCTATTTCCAGTAAACAACAGAAATACGATAGAGATTGCAAACACAAATAATGTCATTTGATGTATACTTTTGCAGTTTAAGTTAGCAACTGAGATACATAATCATCCCTCTGAAGTGCGAATTTAATCGTGATCGGCAGTGGAATGGATCTGTTTACGTAATTTAAAATACATATCACCTGGACGAAGATTTTGTGTAATCTAAATTAATAAACGTGTGCATCATCAACATCTTCAAAAATGTGTGAACGTGCCGCGCCTGTGAGATGCGCAATATTTCAGTTTTCCTGTAAAATTTCATGATAGGCGGCAATTTTTTTATGACATTGGAAGGCAAACAACAAGACGGATATCCTGATGGTAAGAAATTCACGATGCCCAGAGACACCAAAGGTGGTAATGCTGTATTGCTAACTTTAGGCCGGGATGTCAAGCCTCGAGCAAATGTAAGTTTACCGGCTACCTTATCCTTCGAGCCCTAACGTGGCGGCAGGAATAGTTAAGGCGGTGGTACTAATCGGAGAGTCGAAAACCTTCCCTCGTTGTCTATAGCAAATATAATATTTTTTTTGCTTTTAGACGACCGAAGTTGCATAAAGTACAATTCAAGTGGTAAAAATGTGTGTATTTTATTTTTAATTAGTTTTACTTATTTCGTTGTCAGTCAAAGTTGGGTAGGTGATCAAAAGTAATCAATTATTGACAAATTTGACCACCGAATAATTCATGAAATCCAAAGCAACTTTTATTATGAAACTACTCCCGTAAACGCAACTTTTTGTACATCTAGTTATCGAACAAAAGTCCTCTGTGATACACACAAAGTCTTCGAACATGACCTCACATTCGAATACACTTTTGGTATAGAGCGTATCTTGGTAAATCCCAAAATGTGCTTCTGAAGTTGCGATGTCGATAAGTCATTATTTGACTTCACCGATACTTCTTTTATAATTTGGCCAAATCTTAAAAGACAATCTTGAAAATGAAAGCTATATCTTTGCCCTGTGTTGGTTCGGGCTCGTTTGCAAAATAGACCATATGCCTTCCTGCCAGGTAACTCGTAAAAGGCAAGCATATGCCCACCGTTACTAGCACCGTGACATCTCATCGGTAGAGTTTAGCAACGACTTACTCGGATTGGTACCACCGCCTTATACCTGTTCCTGCCGACATAACGTCATAACGTGTTCTGGTTCGGAGGGTAAGGTAGCCGTAAATTTACTTTTGCTCGAGGCCTAACATCCCGGCCTCAGGTTGGCAACGCACCATTACCACCTTTGGTGTCTCTAGGCGGCGTGAATTTCTTACCATCAGGAAATCCGTCTGCTTGTTTGCCTTCTAATATAAAAAAAATGTCCATTCTAGAACGAAGCTACTCCGTTTCTTTCCCCGTGTTGTTCCGGGCTCCTTTGCAGAATAGACCGTCTGCCTTCCTGTCAGGCAACTTGTAAAAGGCGAGCATAGGCTTACCGTCACCAACACCGTGACACCCTACAAGGTGATAGAGTTTCGCAGCGACTCACCTGGATTGGTACTACCGCCCCACTTATTCCTGCCGCCATAACGTCATAACGTGTTCCGGTTTGAAGGGTACGGTAGCTGGTTAAACTTACTTTTGCTCGAGGCCTAAAATCTCGGTCTCAGGTTGGCAACGTATCATTACCACTTTTAGTGTCTCTAGGCGGCAGGAATTTCTTACCTTCAGAAAATCCGTCTCCTTGTTTGCTTTCCATTATCATAAAAAAATGTTTCCATACATTTGTTGGTTTTTTGGCATTGGAACCCAAACCAGTATTCGAATTTCCATGGGGTTAATTTTAACCTTATAGATACAATGTGGTTAATGCCAATTAGAAGGCTGTGATTTTAAGCCTCCTGCATGAGTATGTCTACTGACTACCATACCCTAGTTGACATAACACGACAATGGCCAGCACTATGTCGGCAGACCACTAGTCTTGGTTACGGGACTTTCACAGTGAACATAGTTTTTTTAAGATATTTTTTTAATAAGATTAGGAAATTAGTTCTGAGATGATTAAGAATCTTTAATAATCTTCCTAACATACAGTTTAACGGCTGCACTCAGACACGTCAATTACAGTTACAATTACAGTACGCAGTTACATTTTTTGGGAAATGTCCACATAATTGCTGATTACAAGATAACTGAAGTTTCTGAGAGCTGCCGTAAGTTTCATTATTAACAAAAGGCCTCTGAAATTGTTGAGAGATTTAGTTTTTATATTAATACATATTTTTCTTTTTGTCTTTCTTTTCGTTGTTACGAGCTTCTTTAAAGTTGTGAGAGGTGTATCGAAAAAAATGTCTCTAGCAGTGTGATATCATGATATAACGTTGGTAGCGTTTTGCTATGACTCGTTCTTTGCTTTGCGTATTGGTGCCACAATAATATCAGTGCTTGCTGTTGTCGTTGTTCGTTTTTGGAGAGTTGATGAATGGTTAATTCATCAGTTAAGAGTTAAGTCTATATTTCAGGCTCCAATTCACATTGCACTATTTATATTGTTATATTTATATTTTATATGGCGTTTATTTACAGCTCTATTTTACTTATCTCTAAATACGAGTATTAACAG
Source organism: Calephelis virginiensis (assembly GCA_002245475.1). Taxonomy (NCBI): domain Eukaryota; kingdom Metazoa; phylum Arthropoda; class Insecta; order Lepidoptera; family Riodinidae; genus Calephelis; species Calephelis virginiensis. Next base: position 155,596 of record NJDC01000954.1, read on the forward strand.
GTAGATACGGATAGTCGCCTCTGTGGTCTAGCGGTTCGTCGTTGGACTTGGCTTATTGAGGTCCTGGGTTCGATCTCCGGGTCGGGCAACAAAAAAAATTAGAAAATGTGTATTTGCCTAATAACTTTGCCCCGGATTGGATATGTGCCCGGTTGGCGATAGGCTATCACATTGTGGGACTTAATGTTTTCGGCTAGTCGTGAGTGCCCTGATTGTGCCTCTGCCTACACCTTGGCGGATATTGCGTGAAGATACAATATTTAATCACTTTTTATGAGTATTTATTCGTTTTTACTATTTTCTCAGCGATATTTACTTGAAACTTATTGCGTTACATTTAATCAAATTGAATAAACGAAAATCTAAATTCTTTTATATTAAACTTCTTACAAAATTGTGAACAAGTAAATTACTTCTACTCAACATTTAAATAACTTGTCATAAGTTCACAATATTACCTTGTCATTTTCTGTTATTTGAAACTTTTTACGTTAATAGAATAATAATGTAAATACGTATTTCGCAAAATTGCCGACTGAGTGTTACGCTTTCACTTTACGTCAGAAAATCATTGAATATTGTTCGAAGATGACAGATCTAGGAAGTTACAACAACGCTTTTGATACACGTTTCGAAATTCTATTTAAACACATATGTATATCCTTGAGGATAGCCAGATCACATCCGGATATTCCAAGAGATTGGAGATGGCTTCTGCAATTTATTTTCATACATGGGTTCTATTCTGTGATGATTGTTATGATCGCCGTTTGCACTTATTTGTATGACTTTAAAAAAGGCGATGTCACACAAATTTGCGCTAATGGAGTTTTGATCATTATTTATTTAATCGTTACTTTTTCTTGTTATTTATTGGCATTATACCAACAAGTGTTTATAAGCATGATCAAAAAAATTGACAATGACTACCAACTTGCTAAGAATTATGCAATAGACGAGCAGTCAATAGTATTAAAATTTATCAATAAAGGAAAGCATGTTGTAAAAATATGGCTTGTTATTTCCGTTGTCACTTCTGGTATATTTCCGGTTAAATCTTGGGTTCTTATGATATACTATACGATTTTGGGGAAATTTAAATTTGTTCATTTTTACGACATGACATACCCAGATGCAATAGAAGAAAGGAAAAATACTTTGATGATATTTTTAATACTGTATGTCGCTTTTGCATGTTTTGATTATTACTCGTGTTTTGTAATTTTTGGATTTTCTCCTGTGGGACCTATTCTAAGCTTACACGCATGTGGCCAAATCGAAATTGTAACCAATAGAATATCAAATCTTTTTAAAGGCAATGACACAGAATTAGAAATAGAAACAAAGCTCAAAAATATTATTCGTTTTCTTCAAGAGGTGTACAGGTTAGTGGTGTTATTTCTTAGTTACCAACGAGTGAGCTGCTGGTAAACATTCTTCATCAAGTAGAATTAAAATCACTCATCTTAAAACTCATATTTTTAAATGTCACATGATATTTAAGTGTCGTTCTTAGTTATGAGAAATTTAAAAATAGTGCTGTTACAATATTTTTAAATTTGTAAACTGTACTTCATAGTAATTAATTTTGATTTTTTTTTAGCTTTGTAGAAAATATTCAAGAGATATTTAAACTAATTTATGAGATCCAATTGAAAGGAGCTGTGATAGTTATGCCAGTCGCCTTGTATCAAATCTTAGAGGTAAAGTTATTTCAAATTTAAATGTTTCTTTAGTTTGAATTCACATTTTTATCTATTTTCGAAGCAATATGGAGTTGATGTAATATAGTTGCCGTTAAATCTTCTGAACGACTCCATCTGACAAACTAGAATTAGGAGTAGAAAAGACCGTTCCACGTCAGAAATAACCAAAATAAGTATTATTACCATAATTACCTGTTTGGATAGATTTCTAAATGATGTTTATAGATGTAATGAGTGCGATGCTGTGGCAGCCGGGATGACAGCCCTGATGTGCAAATAGCTAAACTACACTCCAGACCGGAACATGAAATTTAGAGGCAGATAGTCTTATATAGTCCAGGGTTCCCGATCCAATTCATCTCGTATATTTTTTTTTCGCAGGCATTTAAACACGGAGAACTTGGAGTAGAGTTTATATCAATATTTATTGGTGGCATGGCTCTTTCTAGTATTCCATGTTATTATTGTGACGTTCTCATGGAATCGGTGAGAAGTTTGACAGGTTTTTATAGATAATTTGTAGGTAGTTAATTTACTTAATCATACAATTATCTTCACGCCCATATCCATAAAGAATCAGGCAGAGGCAAAACCAGGGCACCTACGACTAGCCGAAGACACTACGTCCCGCAATGTGATAGGTGGCAATCCTAACGCCAATCTTGCGCATATCCAATCCCGAGCATCATTTTTTATTTTGAATATGTGAAAAACGAAATTTTCTTTTTGTTGCCCGACCCGCGAATCGAATCCGATACGTCTGGCAGTCAAGTCCAACATCAACACTAGACCACAGAGGCGATTACTTAATCATAATTGTTGATTTTACTTATAAAATTAAAATTCTTCAATGTTTTTTTTTTCTATTTATTTAAAGGGGCTTCTAAACATTCCATCTATGCCAGCCCTATCGTAGATCGTTAATAAAATATACACATTATGACACAAACTCAGAATAACAAAATAAAACCAAACCATTCGCGACAACTCGCAACCCGCCCCTTAAGCGTTAAGTAATTTATTATTAAGCAATTTATTTCTTTTATTTTTTATTTATTTTTATGATATTGGAAGGCAAACAAGCAGATGGATTTGGTAAGAAATTCACGCCGCCTTGACACCAAAGATGGTAATGGTGCTGTGTCAACCTGGGGTTGGTATGTTGGGCTTCAAGCAAAAGTTTTACAAAAGTAACAAATTAATCAATTGAGAAAAAAAATTAAGTATGATGTGTTATACACGATATTCGACATCAGAAAATCAGTCTGGGATATAACTATTATTTTGTTAATGTGTCGCAACAAATACAATGAAAACATTTTAAATAAAATAGGTATATACTAGAACATAAAAAGTGCATCGTGCACAGACTAACAATAGCCCCAAATTGCAGAGCTCAATAAAAACATGCCGGTATTGTTGGTGTTAATGTACGTTGAAACTTTTCACGAAATCATTTTCAAAACAGGTTCACTGCAGTATCACAATTTAGATACTAAATTTGTATTTTACTGAGCCCTAGTCCTAAAAAATACAGCACCTGTACAAGTACAAGTTTGTACAAGTGCTGTACATAGTGCTTACAAGTGCTTAAAAACTTGTAAGTACTTGTATGCTTGTAAACTCAAAAGCAAAATCTTAATAAAGTTCTTCTTCTTCTTTTATAAATATGGCTTTAGATCGGTTTTCACGACTTACTTTGCTAATGTCAAGTTAGCTATTATTAATTCTTATACAGTCATTAGTCACTATGTACAAAGACATGTCAGGTCAGGGTCTTGAGTAAAGCGGTGGCTTTGTTACTCAAGCTCATCTAGTGAGATTTGACGGCAGCGAGGAAATAAACGATGCACTAATTTCTTCATGATTCATGTGTACGTTCACTGAACAAAATAAATCTAATTCCCACCTAAATGAACCAATTTCACTTAATATAAACACGAAATTCAATAATAATTAAAAAATTACGATTCATCTTCATTCACGATGGCAACAAAACTCCTCGTAATAAGTTGATATCTTGCCTACTATCATTACGTATTGCCTTGACGTGTTAACCCTAACAGATCATTACAGCGGTGATCATTGGATGACTTTTGGATTGGATCCTTGATCCGCCAGGGTACGGTAGATACACTTCCAAGTCCCATGTAAGCGACGTGTTATAATCGTCTAATCATTTCAATTCCTAAAAATGTCACAATTTTTTAAACTTTTAAGTATATGCTTGTATTGTATGGCGTATGTGTGTTGGTATTAGCACCTTTGGTGTCAATGAATTTCTTATTATTTAGAAGTACGTTTGCCAAAGCAGGTATTTAAAATAATTATGACACGAACAACTAGGTGACATTCTGACATTATAAGGCTGTCCAGAAAAGTAGAGTATCGATATCATTACATGATCTATGAGTGACGATTGATAGTTAAGTTTAGGTAAATAGATAAGAGTTATTATTTACCTATCGAATGAAATTATGATTATCAACTTACTTAATTAGTGCTACTCAATTGGCTTATAAATAGGTAATGTAATGAAACGAAAGAAAGAATATTTATTTTCTTTTCACGAGCATATTTTTTTTACATTGCAGTGTGCAAATATGTTTGTTATTTATATAAGTTAACTGTTTATATTTATTACAAGATTCATTATCATTACTAAAAAACATTATTAAATTAAATTCAAACCACATTCTTTACTTTAAAGTGAGCACTTGAAAGAATTCTTGTTACGCTAGACTGTGATTGATATTTTAATGGCAACAGTATACATTCTTAACTTGTCTAAATATTCTTTTTTGGGAACGTAAAATAAAATATCAACAATTGTAATAGTACATCACTATAAAATTAAACAAATATGGCATTCTCAGCAAGCGGAAGTTTTGGCGCCATCGTGAATGAAGATGGTCGTAATTTTTTCACAATTATTGAATTTAGTGTAAAAATGAGTAAAATTGGTTAATTTAGGTGGGAATTAGTTTGATTTTGTTCAGTGAAAGTGCACTAATGAAATAATCATGAAGAAATTAGTGTATCGTGAATTTACTCGCTGCCGCCAAATCTCGTAAACAAGCTTGTGTAACGAAACCCCCGCTTTACTCAAGACCCATACAAGACTGTGTAAATAGTGACTAATGACTGAAATAAAGAACTAATACGGAAGACATAAATTGAAAATTTATAACAAGAAAAAGATTTATTAATACGGAAGACGTGTCTGTATGGACACAGATCCTTTGCCTTTCCCCGACTGGGACAAACTTAAAAAACAACAATCTCAGCAAGCAAGAGAACTGTCATGACGTCAATTTAAATCTACGTCAAAATGAGCATACCTACACAAAAATGTCGTTATCTCTTTCGGCGTCGATAATATCAACATTTGTAAAAAAAGGACAAAGCGATGTTAATAAGTTATATGTGGATTCCAACGTTATATATAAAGTATCTTCACGCCCATATCCCCGAAGAGGTAGGCAGAGGTACAACCAAGGCACCCACGACTAGCCGAAGACACTTAGTCCCACAACGTGATAGGTGGCAAGCTTATCGCCAACCGGGCACATTTCCAATCCCGACCAACAGTTTTTTTTTATAAGAAAATTAGAAAAATCCAATTTTCTTTTTGTTGGCCGACCCGGGATTCGAACCCGGGACCTCATGCAGTCAAGTCCAACACCTGGACCGCTAGACCACAGAGAACATTGTTTGTCAACACATTTGCTATAGAACATTGTTGCGTTTCTTTATATATTTATATTTCTATGGTTTCATGTTATAGTATATAATTGAGAGAATTCGGCTGAAGAATTTGTAAGTATCGAAATAACCTTTCTGCTAATTTTTAATAATAGCTGATCGAAAGACACGTCTATTTGAAACGGTGGACTCTTTACAAGAAATATGTTGTATGATAAAATGCTATGCCTAATTTAACATGCTCAAATTTTCCGCATGATAAAGTCTATTCATTTCTTTATAAACAGGGAGAAAAAATGAGATTGGCAGTTTATAGTTGTGGGTGGGAACTTCACTGGAATAAAAAAACGTCGACTCTATTGCGTATGCTGCTGCTGCGGACGAGCCGGCCTCTCGTGGTTCGGATGTTTTTCAAGCAGGTCTGTCTTGAAACTCTTGCTGATGTGAGTATTATTTTGTACACTTCTTTTCCCCGTGTTGGTCAGGGTTCCTTTGCAGAATAGACCATCTGCCTTCCTGCTCATCAGATCAGCTCGTAAAAGGCGAGCATAGGCTTACCGGCACTAACAACGTGATATCTGACTAGGTGGTAGAGCTTCGCAGCGACTCACCCGGATTGGTACCACCGACTTACCTATTCCTGCCGCCATAACGTCATGACGTGTTCCGGTTTGGAGGGTAAGGTAGCCGGTAAACTTACTTTTGCTCGAGGCCTAACATCCCGGCCTCAGGTTGGCAACACACCATTACCACCTTTGGTGTTTCTAGGCGGCGTGAATTTCTTAGCATCAGGAAATCCGTCTGCTTGTTTGCCTTCCAATATCTTAAAATAAAATAAAAAATAAATAAAAACACACCTCCCTCCCCTCGTATACCCCGTTGGTTCGGGTCTCCTGTATAGAATAGACTATCTTCTTGCCAGACAGTTCGTAAGCGGTGAGTAAATGTTAAATGGGTCACCACCGAGCATACCACAGTTCGTAGAGTGCCGTAAAGTAATTCGTCAGGGTAAAGATCCACCGACTCCCGTATTCCTTCTGCCATAATAACCTTGTCATCTTCCGATCTGGAGGGTACCCGGATACTTAAACAATTGACCAAACACCTCAGTCACAGGACAGCCACGCACCTGTAACATCTTTTAGTAAGGCCACGTTCTTATTCTTTCTTGTTCTATCTTGTTTGCTATCTTGTCATATAAAATACACAATTATGTTTATGCATTTTTTTTGGATTACAAGTCGGTGGATTATTAGAAATACGTCATGTTGCTCACAGATACAAGGTAGGTGCTATTTAATGCATTGCCAATCAAATTTGAAAGATTGAGCCACTTGCGTGAATAAGTTTATCGTCTACCTTACCCTCTAAAATGGAATACGATAGTGGCAATCACCGACACCATGGCGTTAGTAAAAAGAAGCCTCCATAAATATGAAATCTATTTGAGTATAATTTTTAATCTTGTGTTGGTTTATGAGTCTATAATAGGAAGCAAGCAAATGTTTGAAGGTAGCAAGTAGGTCACTATCTTGTTTCATATGCCTAGATATAAGGTAAATCGAAATATCATAAGTATTTTTCTTAAATTATTTAATTATTAATCGACTTCAAAAAAGAGGATCTTTTCAATTTGAATGTGTGTTTCTTTTGTATGTTTGTTACGCTATTACTCAAGCATTAGAAAACCAATTTTGATGGTTTCTGTTTAGATGGTCCCATATTAATGTTATCATGATCCGACCAGTAGTTTTTGATTTATACTTAAGAAATTATTAAGTTTTGCGTTACGTGACAGCATCATTCAAAAACTACTAATGGGATGTTAATAAAATTTATGTGGAACCACTTCGGAACCATTTGTTAACTTTTGAAAAAAATAAATATCCAAATCGAATAATTAAAGTATCGAATAACTGGGTTGTTACAGTTTTATTACTGAGCTTATTAGTATTTATTACGTTCGTTAAAATCGCCAATTTTACATATTGCTAGATGTAGTAAGAAGAACGTTTGGCAGGTTAGCAAGGCTGTATATATATATATTTTATATATATTTGTATCGTAAGGTGTGTGTAAGGTGTAAGGACTGCTAACATATGTTTCGACTTAACACGATTATTTTAAGATATATAATAATGGCATACTGTTTTTTTAACGCAGTCCAGCTAGAGCTTAGCCTATGTATATTTCGTAAGTTTATATTTTTTATTTCAGGTATATCATCAAGCCTACGCTGTTTTCAATGTCCTTCATGCGATGTTTAACTAAATACTACAACTAATTACATTAGGTACACCAGAAACATCACAGTAAATATAAGTGTCTATATTACACTTAATTCTTACACTTCTTGTATCCACACTTATCCTTTTCCTCAATATGCTTTATTGAGATGAAATGAAATTTATTTATTCTCTGAATATAATGTAGAAGTTGTTACAAAAACATTTATTTATATCTTTACATATTCTACTACATTGTTAGTGTTTTATTTAGATTTGTAACATATTTAAATATTTCAACAAACCCTACTACCATAAACTACCACCATTTCTAAACTTAGCCAGTAAAGAGAAGAAACGGCGAAACAAACTCCTATGCAAGAATGTATTATTTGCTATGAATATATATTTTATATTGGGAAAAAACTATCAATTAAATTTTTCTGCACAAAACTCGATTATAATATAATAAGCTTTATCTAAGAAGACAAATAGTTTTTAGAGAAACCTTTAAGTAGGCAATGATTTAGGCTGTCAAGAGTTTTTTTTTAAACGAATTGAAATAACATAACATAACAGTTATTATTCTTATTACTTCATGTAATGCTTAAGGTAACCAGTTTCACTTTTCCTGCCTAATCAGGGGTTTACAACATGCAAATATATATACAACTAAAAACATAAATCTTTTTTATTTTGATGTTCAATATTTAGTTTTTAGTGACAATGTAACAATTGTTATCAAAGTGTTACAAGTGAATTCCACCAAGAGCCGACGATGGAAAATATAAAATCGACTATTTGGAATAATTACACTAATGATTTTTTTATGATATTAGAAGGCAAACAAACAGACGGATTTCCTGATAGTAAGAAATTCACGTCGCTTAGAGACACCAAAAGTAGTAATGGTGCATTGTCAAGCTGAGGCCGGGATCTTAGGCCTTGAGCAAAAGTAAGTTTACCGGCTACCTTACCCTCCGAACCGGAACATGTCATGGCGTTATGGCGGCAGGAATAGGTAAGGCAGTGGTACCAATCCGGGTGAGTCGCCGCTAGACTCTACCACCTAATCAGATGTCACGGTGTCAGTGACGGTAAGCCTATGCTTGCCTTTTACGAGCTGCCTGGCAGGATGGCAGATGGCGTACTCTGCAAAGGATCCCGGACCAACATGGGAAATCTTACATACAATTATATGTAATATGTTATAATACACAACTTTATTACTAAAAATAAATTAATGCAAATAAATTTGGTATAATAAACAACTTAAAATAAAGACCACTTGCATGAATCAAAAACAAAATTAAATATAATTGAAAACGAAATTAAGCAAGGGAAATTAGTTTATGATAAAATTAGCTAAAACTTTTTTATTAATCCACAATGACTTCCCAAAATGGTATAAGTTTGACTTAAGTGAAGTTAACAATAGCAATTAATATTGTCCCTTTTCTTCCTTGTCAGCCTCCCCTCAGGTAATTTAAAGTTGGACAGATTCCCAAACAGTCATTTAGAAACTAATTAATAAATTGATAGAGACAACCTCACGCTCAAAGTCTCTAAGTTAAACAATTAATATTACCTTTTCACAGAACCTTCACGGTGGTGGTTTTCTTTTTAAACTTTATTTAAAATCGAGATTAAAAAATCTAAACATTTCAATAACTAATTTTAAGAGGCGAGCGTGGATTAAAATGGTCGAGGGCTATGAAGCAAAGTCCCTAGGTAGTGAATAACCGATTAAACTATTTGTGCCACCATAATGATGTCGATATCGGGAGGGTAGGGTAGTAGGTAGACTTGCACAATTGGCCAAACATTCTGGTCACAGGGCAGCTACGCACCTATGACATCTTTTAATAAGACCACGGTTGTCTCATTCCATCAGGAGAGGTGTGTGCTTATTAGCTGTCATAGGATACCAAAAAGTTAGAGAACTTTCAATACGGGGAAATTGACATTGATTTGTGTCAAAGTATATGTAACAACTGGCTAACCCAGTGTTTTTTTTCGTATGAACCCTTTATTGACTATAATTAACACAACAAAAAAAAAGAATTAGCGAAGTCGATTCGATCGTGTAGTTAACTAAAAAGTCAAGTACTCGTTCAAGTTCATGTATACTCGTACATCACCATCTATACTGTTAATAAATGCGGAAGTGTGTCTGTGATAGTTCAAACAAAGGCTACGTTTTTTTCAAAATCAACCAATAAAGAGATATAATGTGAAAAAAAAAGTGTGTGCACCAGCGTATACAGGTAAGAAGTGAAACTTCTTTACGACATAAATCTAAATAAAATTATTTAATTTGCAATTTTCCGCCAAAAAATGTATACGTATTATTGCGTAACAAAACAGACAAAATAGTGCGCTAAGAATGAATTGGACTTACCGGAAGCTAAAACTCCCAAATACATCCAGCTCCACACAATACACACCACTAAACTGTTTTAGTA
>NJDC01000954.1:178543-189283 GCA_002245475.1 Calephelis virginiensis
TTATTGTTAAGGATATATTGTCGATTCTTAATCGACTTAAAAAAGTAGAATTTCTTCGTTATCTATGAACCGAATTTTAAAATTGTTTTTGTAAGCGTATTTTCAGCGTTCCGATTGCCACGAAGTCAAATGTAATGGCTGTCCCAGGAAAAACAAAAAAAAATGGTTGCCTATAAAGTCGGTTTTACGGGCGAAGATTTTACGTGACAACGTCTTTTTCTCGGTAGAATATTTATTGATATGAATATTATTAAATTGCACAATAGGAACAAGGAATTGAATGAAAATAAGAAATGCACAAATTTTAACTACAGAAATATATTTTGTTTACTAAAACATTGTACCGGTCCGGCGGGTCTCTCTCTCGTTCGGTGACTCATCGTAACATACGTGAGCGAGCGTTACACTTTTTCAAGAGTGACTCCGAGTCACAACCTAATTTAAGACATTGTCACGTCAAAAACTCAAGTTTGTGTACTTTGGCGAAATAATTCTAAAATGTCAATATTAAATTGAAGTAGATTTCTAGCACTTCTACTGCATTTAAATTATATACTTAAAAATAGGTACTGTCGTAACATATGTGTCAACAATCTGATACGAACATTGTGAAATTTCTTATTTAGTTTTCAGGCACTAATTGGTAGCGGACATAACTAACTTATTTTAGAAGAATCATAAGAAAATTAATATAATAAAATAAATAATAATAAATAAATAAATATCCCTGGACAAGTTACACAAATTGAATTTAACCCCAAAGTAAGGAAATTATATGCTTGTGTTATGGGTGTTAGTCAACGATTCTAATACATAGAAATACTTAAATAGATACTAGGATAAATTTAATAAACACCCAGACCCGGAAATGCAGACATCTAAATGTTCATCACACAAATGCCTGCCCCCGTCGGGAATCGAACCCGAGCCTCGCGGATGATCGGTGTAGTTAGGCGTGTACGCTAGCCGCTCGACCAAATATTCTTCCATCCCTCTCATACTCGTAGATACAGAAGTCTGATTTTCAAGGGTACATAATTTAATCAATTATTTAGAGACTTTTATTTATTATCTCCGGCTTATTGATGAAGATATATACGAGTACACTCTATTAGTCTTACTACAAAATATTTTAACACAATGTATTGTTAAATACTGTCTCCAATTGGATTATCAAGTAATAAGATGCCACGCATCTAAGAGTAGCATGTCATTTATTGAATGTCAATTTTAGAAGGTGTTTAGTTAAATATGCGTCTATTTTTTTATATATACCTACTCAATGAGATAATAAGGGCTTTGTATTAATCCGATAGTTCAAGCACGAGTCAGTATTGTAGTTAATAAAGAAAAAAAAATTGAATTATATTATTTGAACAATATATAGAAGGGCTCAATAACACCGTGACATCTGACCAGGTGGTAGAATTTAGCAACGACTCACCCGGATTGGTACCGCCTTACCTATTCCTGGCGTCATAACGTCACGACGTGTTCTGGTTTGGAGGGTAAGGTAGCCGGTAAACTTACTTTTGTTCGAGGCCCAACATCCCGGCCTCAGTTTGGCAACACACCATTACCATCTTTGGTGTCTCTAAGCGGCATGAATTTCTTACCATTAGGAAATCCTTCTGCTTGTTTGCCTTCCGATATCAGAAAGAAAATAATAAGCGCTATAAATTTCGATACTTAAGTTACCGAACATAATCTATTACAACTCACGTTAAAGGCTTAAGTCTAAAAGTCATAGCCTTTTAATTAACTGTCAAGATTTATTATGACAATGAATGAGATTACATTGCTTACCAATCCTTTTAATACAACCATTTTTCATGTTAATTTGTGGCACTGCTATTGATTTTAGAAACCTTCTAAAGACTGAACGTGATAGATGCCCTTGTTAACTTGTTTTCTTGGGTTTCTTTAAAGGTTAGCCGCAAAAGGGAAATCAGCCTTATCATTGAATGACTGGGTACTTTATATTATAGTTCCCACTAACCCGTGAGGGAAACTTGTTTTTGGGAAAGTTTAAAAATTGGAACAGAAAAAGTTTATTTGCAACTTCACCAACATCGATCTTCGAAACGCGGTGTACAATAGACAACCTACTACTACAGCTACTACTACAACTACTACTAGTAGCTAGATTTAAAAAAAAATAGTAAAAATTCTACAATCCAGTAGTATTACGCACAGTACAGTTAGTCAAAAATATTGCAAATTGATAAAAAAAGCTAAATAGATCATCTAATGTACGCCTAATACTGTTATTATGTTAAGTTGCAAGCAAGACTAGTTTGATGTTTTATAAATAAAGAGGTCAAAGGACTGTAAAAAAAGGGAACACGAACGTAGCTGACACTGCAAAATCTAGTGAAATATGTAAGCCTATTACTAAAAAGTCTTTAGCTTTTCCTAGACAATAAAAAACTTTTAAGATCTAAACCTTATGACACCTGAATCAAGTGTTTGTAGGATACATTAGGATAGATGTGCGAGTAGTACATAACCCATTTTTAATTATTTTAGTTTCACGTATTAACCACTAACTGTTTCATTCATCTATCAAAAAACTCTCCATCTTTCACGTTGACTGTGTCACATGCGTTAAAGTTTTTGAAGGATTGATGCCTTGTTTTAGAAGAGTTATCTATTATTTATTAACCAAAGGTTAGGCTCTTAGGTTAAGTTTACATGCGTTAGGCATTACCTTCTATTTGCCTAGATGCCTAAATATGTAGAAGACAGCAAAACTAGGCAATACTCTGGATTTTTTGAAGAAAATGTTGTTAACTTTTTAAAACTTTGTAAAATAAACTTGGCAAGTATCTTTATTCAAAAAATTTAAGTAAAAAAAAGTAAATTTATTTTTTGTTTTTTTCCAAAATATTTTTAATACACAGTTACAGTGTTTATCTCATGGCAAATTCACAGCGCACTATGGTATGCACCACCTTTACTACCTCCGGATCTAGGGGACTTAGGAAATACGTCTGTTTGCTTGCCTTCTAATCTCATAAAATAATAATAAATAAATAAAATATCCATAGAAACTTTACACAACCTGAATCTAACCCCAAAGTAGGCAAATTATATGCTTGTGTTATTGGTGTTGGTCAACTATTCTAAAAAAAATTATTAAATAAATAAACACCCAGACCCGCTAAATGCAGCAGCAATGTTCAACACATAAATGCCTGTCTCCGTTGGAAATCGAACCCGAGCCTCGCGGTTGGTCGGTGGAGCTATGCGTCTACATACAGTAGCCAAAGGGGCGTGCACAGAGATCGTGTGCGCCTGCATTCACTTACTCACACAATAATATTTTTCGTGTATATGACTCACAAAAATTCACAAATACAAATATTATAAAAGCACATCTAGTTAAAGTTTTTGGCCACCGTTAACCAAAAATCGTGCCACTTTTGTGAGTTTTCTGTGGATATTAACAGTTTCTCACATAACGCGGATATAAATTTAAATAAAATTATAAAATTAAAGTAAGAAGCTTTCTTAGCTAAGTAATGAAAATACTTTGTTCAATATCAGTTCTAAGAATTATTCATGAATTGGATGGCTTGACGTAAGAGACGCATAGCTAAATGTCGTAGTTCACACAGCGTTTTTATATTACTTAGCCAAGTAAGCTTCTTGAATACGGGTGTAAATTTACTTAAAATTATCTATATATTAATACGTGATGAACTTTGCACCCCTTTTACGCAAATTGCGCGGACGTAGGCGCATAACATTTAGCACACTTATACTTTATGTGTAGGAGAAAAAAGAAAGAAAGGAAGAAAATTATTTATTTGCGGAATATGTGTGTAAATGAGATGTTACAAAAATATTTCAGGATATCAACACATTCTACCATATTTTGGTGTGCAAATATTTTAATATTAATAAAAAAATATTATTTAATTACATACACTTGTGTAAATGAATGTATAAGGAAGCACTGCTTATAAGCCTTTATGGACCGCACGCCACTCGCTAGCCCCTCGACCAATGAGGCGGTAAAATAATAATCCTCGTGATTTCAAAAGATAAAATTAATTAATAATTTATTCATGTATTCGAGATGTAATTATCGTTGTTTGCGTCCGAATGTTTGCAATTAATTGACTTTTATTAAGGTTCGTGTAATTTAATTTCTTATTTACATTCTATATTTAAATATTATTATTGCTATAATGTCAGAAGACTAACAAGCCAACGGATTTATGGCGGTAACAAATATGGGGTAATAAGGATGGCAGTTGTGTTGCCGACGTAATGGGTTGCTACGACTCGTGTAATAGCAACTTTAACGTTTAACATATTATCTTCCAAAACAAAACACGGCAATGATGAGAACTAACATTATTAAGAATAAGTAATCAAGTAACCTTTCTCAGTCATAAGACTTAAACTGGATTACTATACTATATTTGTCTAAGATTGACAACCAACCAAAAACATACTTCCCGTGGATGACGGACTAGTGAAAAAAGTGTCTTCACGCCCAAGTCCCTTAATGTGATAGGTTACAAGCCTATCGCTAACCGGTCCATTATCCGAGCAACGCTGTTTTTATTAGAGAATTGAAAAACCCATTTTCTTTTTGTTGCCCGATTTAGGGATCGAACCCGAGATTTCGTGAAGTCAAGTCCGATTCGGACCGCAAGACCACAAAGGCGATTAACAATAACAGACAAGTAGTAGAATCTATAGCATTACTTCTCTGTTCTTTTTCCGATTGCCGTAAAAAAAGCGAGCAGCTGTCTTTTTCTGATTTAAATTCTATGTTAGCCTAATCACTCACTTACGAAAAAAACTAAACATCTTAATAATAAAACAGACTAAAGAACTCTAAAGTTTAAGCTCAAAAGTCTGCATTATAGTCTAATTAATGTTTATTAATAACGCGACTTAGGTTTAGGCTGACTATGTTAAGAGCTGATTGCACCGGTCATAATGAAAAACGACCGCCTTTGTGGTCTAACGGTTCAGTTGTTGGATTTGCCTGAATGAGGTCCCGGGTTCGAATCCCAGGTCAGGCAACAAAAAGGAAATTGGGGTTTTCCAATTTTCTAATAAAAAAACTTTGCCAGGGATTGGATATGTGCCCGGTTGGCGATAGACTTGCCACCTATCACATTGTGGGACTTAGTATCTTCAGCTAGTCGTGGGTGCCCAGGTTGTGCCTCTGCCTACCACTTCGGTGATATGGGCGTGAATATACATAATGAAAAACGATTTTAGTAAACCTAAGTTTACTGTAAAGGAGTACAATTATCGGTTTTGATCCTGTGTATAAGCTAACTGCAAGTACTCTTTTAAAGTTGCCAAAACTCTTATTCCCTATGAATCTAATTATCATGTAAAATAGTAAAATATTTTCAATAACCAAAAGTTCGTTGACGGTTATATTGACATGATTTACATTCATGACAATTGATAAAACACGTTTTTACGTTAATATCGTTTAAATTCGTTGGTGAAATCCAGCCTTTTGTTGCCTACCGGCGACATTCTTGTTGTCAGAAGCTCCCTTGCCCTTGTTTGCTTTCTTATGAAAAGACAAAACAATTTAAAAACAAAACCAATAAAAGCAGGGAAGTCTGTAACCTAATAACTTGGAGTAGTGGAAAATGTTACACTATTAGTCTTGCGTAACTTCTACTGCCTTTTAAATTGAAAATAGAAAAATGATAACGAAGAAAAATATGAAATACCTAAGTCCTGTATCCCTTCTACATCAAATTCCAAGGATATAAAATTGAAACAATATTATCGTAAACGTTATGAAAATACATGTGATGTTAAAAAGTATATAATGAAATTCCGTCAACCGACAATGTAGATAATAAGCCATATTATACATTAATAACATAATATTGTAAATGTGAATGTCTGTCTGTTTGTCTACTGCATTTTCACTGTTAAACCGCTGAGTTTTTTACGCATATAGTTAAAGACTCTAGTTCAAACATAAGTTACTTATTTCTTTTCCAAAAATTAACATGTACTAAATAATTTACTAGTTGGTCGAGTTTCGCAGCGACTCACCCGGATTGGTATCACCGCCTTACCTGTTGCTGCCGTCATAATGCCAATGCTTGCCGTTGACGTGTTCCGGTCCAGTGATTTATTTAAAAAATTAATGAAAATGATCAGAACATTGATTTATGTACTTATTTAATAATCCAGTCTCCTATTGTCAAATCGGCATTTTGAGAAAAAAGATGGACGCAGTTTTTTCGTACTTATTCAATGTCGTGTAGGTATACCCTTGTATTGACGAAAAAAGTTCATAAATATGCACAATTAAACTATCCATAAACAAATTAGTTAATCGTTTGTTGTCTCGATGCCAATTTTACTCGATTAAGTAACGATACCACTACTTCACCTAAGACTGACATGATTGATTAGGACGACATATCATTTATCACATAGTCGCTTTCCACTTTTTTTATGATATTGGAAGGCAAACAAGCAGAGTTATTTTCTGATGGTAAGAAATTCATGCCGCCTATAGACACCAAAGGTGGTAATGGTGCAACAACAACATTAGGCCGGGATGGTAGGCCTCGAGCGAAAGTAAGTTGACCGACTACCTTATCCTCCGAACCGAAACACTTCAACGACAAGCTCTGATGTTATGACAGCAGGAATAGATAAGGCGGTGGTACCAATCCGGGCGAGTCGCTGCAAAACTCTACCAACTAGTAGCTGTCTGTCTCAAAACCTAGGCTTAGATCTTTGAAACTACGACACGGATTTTGGAGCGGTTTCTTTTCTAGAGTGATTCAAGGGGAAGGTTTATATGTATAACAGCAGCCATACCCAGCTTATTACGGATGGAATATCTGTGCTCTAATATATATATATATATATATATATATATATACCTACCTATACATATATACCTTATTGTTGCATCACTCCGTTTATTAAAAAAAAACGCATCAAAATCCGTTTCGTAGTTTTAGAGATCTAAGCGTACATATAGACACACAGGGAATCAACTTTGTTTTATGCTTTGTAACGAAAAGTTAGTCTACCCGTTATGAAGCCTGATTTTGCGAAATCGGGTAATAACTTGACATAAATTATTTATACCTGACCTCAGTAGAAGGAATTCTTATTAGTACACGTCATCTATCGATAATCAAAGGGATCAGTGTGTTCCCTTCACTAGACTGCTGAGTAGTTACTGTGCCGACAACTTTAACTTCCAAACCTGAAACGCGATAATGACGTTGATGCGACAGGAATAAGTAAGACTGGCCCCGAACCAGGCGACTTATTGGAAAACTTCTATTTCTTTGTCAATGCTGAATTTTCTGGATTGGAAGTTCCGTTTTTGAGCTTTTACTGAGTGATTTCTGAACTATTGCTAAATTACATATTACGTATTCATAGTCCGTATTAGTATTATAAATGCGAAGGTCTGTCTGGATGCTCTGTGTTTGATGAAAATAGTTCTGCCAAACGAAGTATAAAGTTTGAAGTTAAATTCTAAAACTGCTATATTGATTTTAAAAACGCTTTTAACGTTAGAAAACTGCATTATTCAGATATACTCGCAACTTGTTTATGTTATTTATATTCGGGCTTGTACAAATACAGATATTATTAATGAAGCCGATGAAGCCACGAAAAGCTGTAATAACTAGGATTTCGTCTCCCTTACTTAGCTTATACCAATTTTAACGAAATTATCATGACAATTAATGCGTAGCCTTATTGCGTATAACTTATTAAAATATAAAATACATCCTTATGTTTATTGGTCAGCCTTAAGCGAAATCTTTAACCTTTTTACCGCCGTAGCATTTTCTACTGAACGTGCCTCCATCGCCAATCATATAAAAACAATCTAAACCAATTAGTGCCTACAAAAAATATCTAAAATCGATATGGTTTTGTCGATATATTTCTTACTATATAATAAACGTTGTCCCATCTCTATAATTGGTATTTAAAACAATTGTTGAGAGTCCTGTATTGAGATAATTTTGAAAATACTGCCTGTCACTATAAAAACAACAGTCATAAATTAGTCTTATTTTTGAGACGGCGGCGGTGTAAGCTAGGTGTTATATTATGTCTTATTTTTAGACCATGGCGGTTAAAAGGTTATGTGTTACGTAGTTTGTCCGCGATGGACTCCTAAACTACTTAACCGATTTCAATCAAATTTCCACAGTGTGCAGTTTGATCTAACTTGAAAGATAGGATAGATTACATCTCAATTTTTGATAAAAAAATTACATTCCGAGCGAAGCTTGAACAAACAGCTATCTTATACATAAAATTCTCGTGTCACGGTGTGCGTGATTGAACTCCTCCGAAACGGCTTGACCGATTTTCGTGAAATTTTGTGAACATATTGAGTAGGTCTGAGAATCGGCCAACATCTATTTTTCATACCCCTAAGTGATAATGGTGACTCACTCTATTTACTAAAATCACATTCATAAAAACAGCAGAACAACGTCTGCCGGGTCAGCTAGTTTAAATATAAAAACAGTGATCGTAAATGGAAACATCTATGAAAGAAAAAAGAAAACAAAAATAGTTGAAAAAACTTGTCGAACAGTGCACGCTCGGTGATAAATTACCTCTGGTCTGTCAGTCTGTACCACAATGAGAAACTAATTGAACGCAGTCCGCCGTATTGTGAAATAAAAGTTGTAGGAAACAATGAAAATGTTTGTAGGGCAAATGATGTTTCGTAATAAAGCCCATATGCAACTTCATGTTTCATTTTCGATCTTTTGCAAAAGTCAGAGTTATAATTGTGTAGAGCCTA
Organism: Calephelis virginiensis; assembly: GCA_002245475.1. Classification (NCBI taxonomy): domain Eukaryota; kingdom Metazoa; phylum Arthropoda; class Insecta; order Lepidoptera; family Riodinidae; genus Calephelis; species Calephelis virginiensis. The sequence continues at coordinate 187,350 of NJDC01000954.1, forward strand.
GACCCCTGGGCCAGTTAGTAGACTTTTATGAATTTTAAAGAAAGAAAAATTTCGCTTCAGAGAGGATTTGAATCTGTAACCTCTCGTCTTAAGCCTAAGAATGCTCTAACACTAACCATTAAAGCTACTTAGGTTTCAAGATTTTTATTTCTTTAAAATTTATTGAAATTTAATCCAAGCACAGGGCAAGTGTTAAAATAAAAATACCTTGTTAAGCTTTTAGTTTTTCACAGGACGCAACTACGAGAAGGGTGGTTATAATTTAATTTCCCTAAATCTATTTTTGACTAACATTCAAAATTATGGCAATATTACACGTATTTGATTTATATCGTCGTAAGTAGGTAAATCTACCTTCACATAGGCTCGCATCTAGAAAAAGGTAGGCAGTGGTATAACCAGGGCACCAATTGTTTGCCGCAGGTTCTACTTAGTGCGCTTGCTACAATTAAGTAATCTGTGCTTAGTACCGTAATGTGGCATGTCCAAACATCAAAATAAAAAAGGAAGTGAATCTTCCTTTTTATTATATACAATAGTGTATCAAGAAAGTTTTGGATAAGCCAAATCTTTAGAATAAAAGAAATATTTTATTACTATTTACTAAATTAGGGCCATTTCCAGGTTCCCGGTAAAATCTTTGACTTTTATTTAGCTTTTACTTTTTAGAAACTATAAAGTGACGCGTTAGTACATTGGAGATATTTCAGAAAAGTGATAAGGATTGGAGACGCTACAAATGTCACAGTTAACAAGCCAGCAGTGTCAGGTGTAGAACTTTAAATTAGTCCTTTAACTTTCCTAAGTGCTAAAGTTTCGATCGGTGTTGCAACATTAATGAGTATTTTTGAAGCTGGCAGATTTAAACCATAAGAATAAAAAATCTTGAGTCTTAAGATCTAAGTGATAGTCACGTCATCCAAGCGATAAAATTGTGAGAATGTATAGTGTTGATGACGCTTAGTACTAGTATACTCTGACATCTATCACGCGCGTCCGTCGTTATCTGTTGTGGCGACGGTTTATACAATGCCATCGAATATTGTTACCACCAATATACATATATACACACACACACATATGTAATAATATATATAATTATAATCTGAGTTATATATATAACTCAGATTACCTACAACTTTAGTACTAAGTAAAAAATTATAGCCTGTGTCGAACGAAGGCAAAAGCGTAGTTTTACATACAAATCGGTACTATAATATTATGAATGTGAAAGTTTGTCTTTCTTTTATGTCTAAACCGCTAAACCGACTTATATGAAATTTAATATACATATAGCTAAAGATCAAACAGGTTATTTTTTGTAAAAAATCATCCCCCATAGGGGATGAAAATTTCTATAACAATCGCTGACATTACCAGAAACGGAGGCGGTTTTGAAATCCAGTTATTTTTATTATTTTCGAATTCGAATCGCAAATTCAAAGAAAATTGTTGGTTAGTTTATTTTTATTTTACTTTTAAAATATAGTTATTTTCAGAACTTTAGTCGCAATATAATTGTTTAGTTTTTTTAAAAAAATGGGTATACCTAGAACAAACAAAATACGGAAATGACGCGTTGCCAACGTATGTTTAAAACTTTTTTCGTAAGTAAGTTTACCAACTACTTTACTTTTAATCAGTCAACGTTTTAACCAATATAACTCGAGAATACGATTTTGACGACCACTGACATTATGGCCGTATAAAAAGCTATCGTTACAAGACTTGGTCACTTGTTCAAGTTTATCGGGATTTAATGAAAAAACTCATACTTTATTTATATATCTAGTATCATGACTCTTTAGATTGCAAAAAAATATTAAATTTATGCGTTTAATTTTTTTTATTACGAGACGATGTTTGCATATCACAAATATAATATCACAAATATATACAAAACAAATGAAAACAATATAAGTAATTTGGAATAC
>NJDC01000954.1:190010-222246 GCA_002245475.1 Calephelis virginiensis
TGTCACGGTGTTAGTGACAGTAAGCCTATGCTCGCCTTCGCCCGGAACAATATGGGGATATATTACTTACATAGTAGGTATATGATGCTACTTTTGAAGCCAAATTATGGATTATGGACGAAAAAGGAAATGATACAAAGTGTGGGCAACTGCTGCTTAGTAACTTTTTCATTACTAATAATCATCTCGATCACGTCAGATTTCAAACAAAAAAATCTGCATCGAAACCGGCCCATTAGTTTTTGGATTACGAGCATGGGTGCGATGCGCGCACCTACACACACACGCACGCGCACAGACACGTATTATAGCAACCCTCTTTTTCCAACTAGGTTAATAAACCTACAATTCTTGTACTTATGCCTAATGGGATTCCACCAAGTGTCGATTTGAAAAGTATGAACTCTATTATAGCAATGATCAATTACCATCAGTTACCGTCACCATCAAGAATTCTTTCTGTTTGTCTACACTTAAAAAGTAAACAACAATATGGTAAGGAAAACAAAACTGCATTTACAAGTTTAAATGGTAGTTTCGTGTTGGCAATAGAAAGCAACAGCTGTGGCATGGACAAACATCTACAAATAAATGCCAATTCTCTTTGGTATTGTTTTCCAACTCGACAGTATCACCCTTCTTCCGGTGGATGTATCATCTTAAATATAAAATGAATCTCGATTTCCCTTTTTTGTTTATTTAATTTTTTAATCTAATTTCAATTGGATCCACAAATTTACAACAAAAGTAACATAGCATGTCTTGACCGCTTTAACTAACATTGCAAATCTCACAAATATTATTTTTTTTTTGTGGTATGCGAACAAACATATTAAAAAAATTACAATTCATCAAGTGTGAATGGATTCACTAATTAATTATGATTATTATGTTTTCTTAAGGTAATTATCGACAGGAGAAGGTTCATGCCAAGAAAATAATAAATGTCAAGCGGTACGAAGTTGAATATTTACATTGGATATTTTTACGTATGTCATAGAACTTTGGATTTTAAAAATTTAGGACCTTTGTTTCGTAATCCCATATTTTGTAAATAATAATAACTTAAACTTATTGCAATATTTCTAAATTATAAAAACTATGTTGATGTTGTGTTATCATTTTATACTTATATATTAAAACGAGACATGGTCAACAATTAAATAACTATTATAATGAAGCAGTATAAAATTTGGTCTGTATAGTGTAGACACACGAAACACGAATTTTATACTAGGTATATATAAGTATACACCATACAGGTATTCGCCTCTGTGGTCTAACGGTCTGACATTGGGATTGAGGTCTCGGGTTCGATACCCGTTCAGGCAACAAAGAAATTAGAAAATATATATTTTCAATTTTCTAATAAAAATAACGTTGCCCGTTGATTGGATATATTCCCGGTTGGCGATAGACCTGCCACCTATCTCGTTGTGGAAGTTAGTGTCTTCGGCTATGGAACATGGACGTGAATATATTTTTCGTCATGCAGATTAAAGTCAAGTCAAGTCAAGTATCTTCACGCCCATATCCCCGAAGAGGTAGGCAGAGGTACAACCAGGGCACCCACGACTAGCCGAAGATACTAAGTCCTACAATGTGATAGGTGGCAAGCCTGTCGCCAACCGGGCACATATCCTATCCCGAGCAACATTTTTTTTTGTTAGAAAATTGGAAAACCCCAATTTAACCGCTAGACCACAGAGACGGGTACAGGTTATATAACCTAAAACGAGAGTAATTGAGTAAATAAATCGTCTATCCACTTTTTACGAAAAAAACTACTCAACGGATTATTACCAAATTGTATGTAGTAGTAGCTTATAAAATTTTGGATACCTTTTACAGCAGAAAAATCTTTTGCTTTGATCACTTACCACGAAAAGTCACTTCAACGCGTGTCTGAAGTCGCGGGCAACATCTAAGTTTAGATAAATTTCGCAATATAAACTACATAAGGACCTAGTTATGTGATACGAATAGCAACATAATGTGACTACGAATGAATGAATGAATGATTTTAGAATTCGGTTTTAAAAAAGAAATCAACGTGAACCTACCCCTCAAAAGTGTATGCAAGTGATGTTTTCATTTATACATAACTAACAATTGCCACACTAAGCTTTATGATAAACCTATCGCCAACCGGACACAATTCAATTCCCGGCAACACTGTTTTTATTAGAAAATTGAAAATACAGGTTTGCCATACCCACAAGCATTTGGTGTGGATAGGTGAGCCCGTTCTTGAGTTAAAAAATTTCAACGTAAAGTGGCATTGATTTTTATACATATAGATATCATACTAAAATTTCTAATGGGTTCTTTAATTAATAAAAATATTATACAGCTGAAGGGTCTAATGAGACTCGTTTACAATATTTGTTTTTCAGTACGCTTAAAACGCTTAAAAGATTGTCGGCTGTCGATGGCGGATTTCATTATAAACATTTAGAAATAAAACAAGCGCCATAATAAGCGGTTTTGACCGTTTTCATTTAATTATTTTTCCTTAATTACAAAGATTTTTTTGTGTAGCTCTTTATAAATTTGTAATGAAACGAAGAACGTTCAAATAAGGCGAAGATAAAAAGAATATTAGGAAATTAAGTAACTCGCAATTACATAATACCTTTATCTTACGAGTATATATAGCTAAACCATTATTATAAAAAAGATTTGTTTCACAATTTTAGTAATTTTCAAACCGCCTATTTTTATTTAGGTATTTTAAACTAAACTGATTTTTAATATTCTTTAAAACACCCGATAGCAAAAGATTGCTAAAGTCGAAAGTCTTCAATCAGTGTGTGCTACCGGTGATGACATATAGAACTGAGACTTGGCCGTTAAATGTGGGCCTCTTAAATAAGCTCAGAGTCGCTCAGCGTGCTATGAAGAGAGCTATGCTCGGTGTTTCTCTGCGTGATATGATCCGTAACTCGGTAATCCGCAAAAGAACGAGAGTAAGCGACATATTCCAGAAAGTCAGCAAGCTAAAGTGGCAATGGGCAGGCCACGTAGCTCGTAGAACCGACAACCGCTATGGAAGAAAGATTCTCGTGGCGGCCCCGCACCGGAGGATGTAGTGTTGGACGAGCTCCCACCCGGTGGACTGACGATCTGGTCAAAGTCGCGGGGAGTCGCTGGATACAAGCGGCTGGTGACCGTGACTCGTGGCGCTCTTTGGGGGAGGCCTATGTCCAGCAGTGGACGTCTTCCGGCTGATGACGGCAAAATATAGGTATTGTAAGTTTGACGTGTGTCAAAAATATCATAGAAAAAAATTGCTGCCGATTAAACATCTTGGAAAATAAAACTTTCTACTACGTTTATCGAATAAACTACGTTTGCGAGTCTGTTTGTCTTTAACACATGACTGTAAATTGTAGAGATTGCCAAGGATTTACCTAAATTAGTAGATACCGCTGGTCTACGTTTACTACGTAATATCAGAATTTCATATCTTTCGTATTCCGGTCTGAAGAGTCGCTAAATCCATTCACATATGAGGTTTGACACCAGTTGGTAATGCATCATTTGACTATCCATACCAATCCCATAAGGTATGTATAGTCTTACTGAAACAGTATTTCTTACTGAAATAGAAATAGGCAATGTAATATCTTTTCCAATGTTTGCAAACGGTTGCTCTAAATAAAATTGCTTAAGTATAAATTTTGTAATCTACTTACTTATAAGCAACTAAGCAGCCCGGTGCTTACCTTTACCTAAATAAACAAGACCAAGGGATGTTTACTTTAATTGCTTTTTTGCTGCAATAAAAATTAAACAAGCAGGCTAATTATCTGATAGCAGAAATACTTATGTCTAAGAATGATTGAATTAATGTAATATCTTGATGATTTTTCTATTTAATTAACCAGCTGCTGCCCCCGACTTCATAAAGATACGATATTAGCGTTCTACACTTCTACTACACATATTCTATAAGTGTGCCAAATTTTATGCTCCTCCGTCCGCGCAATTTTCGTAAAAGGGGTCCAAAGTTTTTGCATCACATATTAATGTTAGTTTTATTACTGATTAATTATAAGTATAGACCATATACTCTGAGTTAGGTGACTATTACTTACAAACATCCGCAATCCCAGTACAAACGGATTGAATAAGTACATTTTTTAAAAGAATTGTTCATGTTACGAAATGTTAAGGCTTAAGGCTTTACCGTAAACATTTTACAAATAGATTTGGCACAAATATATTTACTGTGAGTCCCGTATTTCCTGTTTCCGGTAATCTTTTCTTTGGACATGTGGACAGAATATGTATGATCAAAGGTTTTTATTATATTTTTATACATTTTAATTCATGTAAGGACTGTATACAAATAAATGTGACGAAAATAGATGCTAGCCTATTACAATCTGTTTGTAATGGCAACAGTCAGCTTATATTCTTTTATGTAGCCCAGTACAAATACAGGGAAAAAAACTGTTTTTTGGTGATACCAAAGCGAACAAAGCACACGGATTTTCTGATGGTAAGAGAAAACCGTGACCTATGGACACCATAGATGTAATAGGTGCTTTACTGTTCTGTGGCTGAGATATTTGGCCTATTGTGCAAGTGTGGTGGCAACCCTACCCTCGGGCCGGAACATGACAGACTCATTGTGGGGACAGGAATAGGTAAGGCTTTGGATCCTTACCCGGTTAAATTGCTGCACCGCACTTTGCGACCAGTGATCTTGTTAGTGATGACCTATATTTTAACCAATGCTCGCCATTTACGAGCTATCTGGCAGAGAGGCAGATGGTCGATTCTACTCAATTTAAGACGTAACCGTAGCCTATAGATACGTCCAGCTATATTTCGGCCGTTCAGAAATTGCGTTCCTGACACCTATCACCTAGTTTTATTTTTATATTTAAGGCCCCATACTTAGTCAGCCAGAAGAGCCAATCAGCGCACTCCTCCGTTCCATGATTACTATGAAATATTGCGCTCTAAAGTAAAAGTCTTAAGCGCCAAATCACTATTTTTGACACTATAAAAGTAATTTGAAAAAAAAAAATATAAAAACTGAAACAGTTATCTGTAGGTATAATACTTATCTATGTTTATGTTAAATCTGGTGTCGATATTTTATTAATTGAAGTAGACAGTTGGGTTTTGCTTTCAAAAAAGGATTAACTTTTTGATTTTTTTCTATCGAGCAAAGTGAAATGAATCGTGTTTTGGAAATACTAGTCTTATAAAGCATATTAATGTTAATCTTGTGTATTTTTGTCGCCAAGATCCATAATTGCTTTGTATGAAAAAAAACAAACAGTATATTGCTGACGTATTTTAGCATACATGGCCCCTTAATAAAAGTTATCTTACAGTCCATTATTTTTAAATTCTTAAAACGAAAAACAAAACGTATTATTTTATAAAGTACAACTGTATAAGAACAGATTACGATATTATTATTGCATGCGCAGCATAGCGCAGTTTAAATTTAGAAAAATATTGTTTACCAAGTTATTTGACACTCAGTTTGGCACAATATTCTAACATTAATTGATTATTGATATAATAATGTTGTTTTAATGCTCATCAATTGTTAAAACGGTGAACAACCAGCAATAATATTTTTATCGTAAATGCAACGCCATTACAAAGTTAAGTCGTCAGTTCAATCGCGACGTGTCAGGAACGCATTCTCTGAACGGCCGAAGTTTAGTCTACCTTCTGGACCGGAATATGATACTGTCTTTATGGCGATAGGAATATGCAAGGCGTTGGATCCCTCCTCGTTCAAGTTGCACGGCAGTCTACCATTTTACTATAAGCGGTGTAGTTTCTGTCACTTGTTTATTCTCGCCATGGTGTAAGTTATAGAGTATCATCCATCCAGGAACTATCAAGTAATGGACAGATATTAATAACTCCATTTACTCCTTTTAGTTAGTAAGAATTTTTTTTTCGCAGAGTACATACAAAACAGTTTTTATTGATGTACTTGTGCAGGTTCATTATAAACATGGACTAAAGTAGGTAGGTGGAGTAAAATTAAGTATATATTGTAGTAAATCACAACGTAGTAAAGACTATAAAACCAGGTTGAACCTTGGAGTACTTTACTTCGTGTTTATTAAATTGGCGAATGTAGTCTAGCGGTCCGGTAGTTGGATTAGACTTCATGAGGTCTCCAATGCGATCCCCGAGTCGATCAAGATAAGGTATTTTATCAATTTCTTATTAAAAATAACATTGCCTGGGGTCTGATAAACGCCCAGAGGGTGATAGGTAACTTTTAACATTGTGGTACTTAGCGCCTTTGGCTAGTCTGTAACCTATTTTCTTGTAATATGTACATCTTACTAACCTTGTAAATTCCGGAACAGATCGAGCCGGTATAAAAGGGGGACGATCCAGCCATCTGGGCATTCTATTTGTGGCATAAGTCAACGGAATAAATAATAAGAAGAAGTTACGGAGGAACTGCTGCCTGCTGCCTGCTACCTGGTGCTTTCAGTCTGTTGCCTACTACTTGGTGCCTGCTGCCTGGTACCCGCTCCTCGGTGGTGGACCCGAGGACCCTGAACCGGCGGTAGCTACCCCACCGGTGTACTTCTCTGGCCACCTTCCCAGCTGCCCTCTTCTACTGCTGCTCCTGGCTGCTGAGGGAAGGTGCCAAGGGATCCCCTACTCCAGCCGCTGAGGCCTATAGCAGCGGTCCTCCATGCTCCCCTCCGTGCTCCCTCCGTGCTGCGCTTCGTGCTCCGTCGACTGCCTGCTGAGGGAGGTGCCAAGGGGTCCCCTAATCCAGCCGCTGAGGCCTATAGCAGCGGTCCGTCGTGCTCCCCTCCGTGCTCTCTCCGTGCTGCGCTAAGTGCTCCGTCGACCAGTCTTTGAGCCACCGACGTATCCCACGCCCATCTATTTTCCCTTTTCTTTAGCCGACAGAAACTTTTATAGTGTACAGTGCACAGACCTTTACTGAGACTTTTATTTAATTTTTTATATAGTGTAACTTTGTTTAGATTTTTATTTAAAACTCCTCAAATCAACAGGATTCCCTACCAACAGCCAAACTTAAGCAAGTTTGACTATTTGTTTGTTATTTTTTCTGTTAACATAGTGGTGGGTGGTAGCTAAGCCACTACGTTACAAGTCGTCGATAGGGGCTGGTTTTACATCTGGCTACTCCTTGAGTGACTCCGTGAAGATACATTTTTATTAATAATAATACTTTATTTCTGATGTATTTGAAGTGTAATGTTAATATGAAACAGTAGATCACATAACAAATTTATTATATAAAGGTTTGCATGCTTATTATAGAGAAATTATGTAAATATTTGTTATCCTATTAACCACAAAAGAATTGAATTCTTATTAACCACAAAAAAAAAACACCAACAGGCTAGTTTTTTACTGTTAATAGCTTCTTCAAAGTGTATGCGACATCATTTATTTTTGCCATGTTTGATTTTTTTAGTTGATTACTATTTTCGCCACTAAATATTGGTTTTAAGCAGTACCAGATTATGTAAGTACGAGTGTACCGGCCAATATTAATAATCAATCCTAATCCAAAACTTGCTTTCCAAGATTGATATTTTGATCCATTTTATGTTATCGCTTGCCAATAACATATCTGTGGACAGGATAAATATGGCAATTAGTTATGGGATAGGCCGCCGGATACGCAGCTATCTAGATTGCTTGAAATCCATTAGATTGAGATACATTATTAACATCGGTCGTACGAGTATAAGCGGGTTTCTTTTGTGTCCGTTGCATTTACATTCCAGCTATAATATGGTTACGCTAGAACCGACCATTACGGTTGTCATTTCCTTGTTACACTCCTAAAAGTAATCCTTTGTGCATCCATGCTCGTAGCATTTGTCAAAATCTTATGAGTTATTATAAGCTCTTAAAAATGTAATTTCAATAATAATAATTGTCACCGGGGAAAGACAACCTTTGGATGTGTGCCGTGTTGTTGATTTTATAAGTGGACATTTATAAAATAATACTGGAAAAGTAAGTGAATATGTTCACGCCCATATCCCGGATGGAGTAGGCAGGGGCACAACCAGGGCACCCACGACTAGCCGAAATCACAAAGTCGCACAATGTGATAGATGGAAAGCCTATCGCCAACCGGGGACATATCTAATCCCGAGCATTTTTTTTATTATTAGAAAATTGGAAATACATTTTTTTTCTTTTTGTTGCCCACCAGGATTCCAGTCAAATCCAACACCTGGACCAACACTTGATGTTGGTAAAGTTCTGTTAAAAATCCAAAGGATTTTCCATTACATTTGTAGTATTCAACAATACACGAAAAGTAGAAAAAAGATGATACGTATGATATGGCTATAAAAAAGTACCAGACCTATTCTAAATCTTTTTAATCATAATGTGAAATTCTTAAAAAACAGTTAAATGTTGCCAGAAGCTAAAAGCGAAATGTCTGCGAATTAATTACGTTTTTCTGTCCCCCGGATACCTGTTTAGATATTGATACACTACAAAAGAAAGTCACTCTATAACCTTCTACTACACAAAAATAATTGCTAACATCGTTTTTATGACGTGAAAATGACAAACAGACATATTAGTATTTATGATATTAGTATGGATGGCAGTTTACAGCCAATAAATATATAACAAATAAAAGATTCAACCCAATAATATTGACATTAACGTAAACAATTTTTATCAAAGAAATATATTTCTGCAAAACTACTGTTTGTGAGATTTATTGCAGCAATATAAAAGAAAAATGGTAATCACTCGCTTCGGGGAAAATAGTCATTTTATACAAAAGATATTTGAGAGGTATACCTTCTGTACAGCCTTTTTATTATCGTGATTATAAGTTTACTAAGAATAACTTCTTGGCTTCACTCAGAGTTGTTTTTTATTCCCATTTCTCGTGGAATTTTTGGACATGTATTTTCTTTGGACCTCTTCTTTAAGAATATTATGAAATCAAGTTATTTATGTCTAGTATTTCCACAGTTATATCTTAAATTTTTTGAGAAATATTTAAACATATTTGTGGTAAACTATTTGTCTTTTGAATCGATCAAGCAAGCTTTAAGCGGCAAATAGGGATAGTTTAGCTTGTGTAGGGTACATAGATGGATCCTTCCAAAGCCGTGTCATGGCTTGGGCCTGAGTACCATTTTCATGTGGACCCGGGAAAGCGGGAAACAGGAAGAACTAGGACCGCTGCTATGCAGTCCCCTTCCGTGTATCAGACAAAGCGGTATGCCATCTAGCCCGCGTGGGGAGGCGGCTGGAAGCGCAGAGGAAGAAATGAAGAGAAGCAAGACAGAGAAGGAAGAAGGAATAAAAAGGAAGGTTGGTAGGGTGGTTTTTTTAATTTTGCCTGCCTCGTCATGCGGTTACAACAGATAGGGAGGTGTTTTGCCAACCAAATTGAAATGTTGTGGTGTCTCCGCTCACTACTTCTGTGGGCTGCGTGAAGGAAATCGCGAGATTCTGCCAGGGCAGTGAATGGATTCGAAAGCGTTCCTACAGCCCAGGTATCTGGTAAAGCAGAGGACACCCTGTGATTTTAGCAGTGTTAGCAATCATAAATGTATTGTGTGTATTACCTATTATACTAAACTAGCTGTTCCAGCGGACTTCATTCCGCCCGTTCAGTTTGTGTGGCAAAAATTAAAATTTCAGTTTTCCTAGTTTCCTCGTTGTTGTAAGGGATAAAATGTACCCCATATAAGGACAAATTGATGGAAAGGTATTTTAGAACCGGGAAAAGGTCCCGGTTCTAAGCTACCTTTCCATCAATTTTCAACCTCGGTTTTAACTATCACGACTGATTCATCTTTCATAATTATTTTTTTTGTTTTTATTGTTTTTGAGGTGTATTCTGCTATTCGGGGCGAAGAAAAATCCAACGATATATACACACTACTAACATATACGCCAAACTACACCGAACAATCGCGAGGCTCGGGTTCGATTCCCGACGGGGGCAGGCATTTGTGTGATGAACCTTTAGATGTCTGCATTTTCGGGTCTGGGTGTTTATTAAATTTATTCTGGTATCCATTTAAGTATGTGTATGTATTAGCATCGTTGACTAACACCCATAACACTAGCACATAATTTGATTACTTTGGGGTTAGATTCAATTTGTGTAACTTGTCCTGGGATACTTTTTTTTACTTAGATTATATCACATTGCCTTGGTTGTATATCGGTTTGTAATAATATCTTCATGCCAAAATGTTGTAGTGTATTAAGTGCCAAGTATCATGATCCTCGCAGCCCTGTCTATCTTTTTCCATATTCATTACATAATGTTTTCATATATTTTCTATATATTAATACGTGATGCCAAAACTTTGGACCCCTTTTTACGAAAGTTGCGCCGACGCAGGAGTATAAAATTTAACACACTTATAGTTTATGAGTAGGAGAAGTACAGAACGCTAATGTTTTTCAATAATAATGCTTATAAAGTACATTAAATCAATAAATAAAACATTACCCACACTACCATGCAGTTGACACACACAAACAAATATATTGATGATAATGATAAAAGATCACAGGGCGCTTCATACAGTTTAGAAAGCTACATGTTGCAATAATTATACACAGACAAAATTAACGTGTTTAACGTGTAATAGTGTACAAATAATATATACAAGGTTTTGATCTAGAATGTTTTCAACTTATATTTAAAGTAACGTTGCCCGGGATTGGATATGTGCCCGGTTGACGATAGGCTTACCACCTATCACATTGTGGGACTTGGTGTCTTCGCCTAGTCGTGGGTGCCCTTTTTGTGCCTCTGTCTACCACATCTTCAGACACTTGAAGATACTTTACTTTCCTTTTTTATTTTACAACTTTTAATATAATATAAAAGTTTGAGATCAAATCCATTTTTAAGAGTATTACATTACATAAGTATTTTCTCTTAACTTATTTGTTAACAATACTTCAGGTAAGATTTTCTAATAACATCAAGTCGTTCGACCTTTTTTTGAGGTCCTTTAAGTGCAAATTGCAGATGTTGAAAATACTTTTAAAATTAGATAGAGTTTTAAAAGAGCGCTACATCAAGCAGATGTGCTTATTTTATGTAGATTTTACAGCCAGAACTTTGGAAATTTTCTTTTAAATGTTTTACAACAATCTGTTTTGGGTTATTTTATTTCATCTCTTTCTTGCTTGGACCTATTATGAACTACGTTTAGAAAGTATGATTAACCCTTTGAGTATTGTTAGTTTCATAGTTATTTTGCGGGTATAGTTCCATCTAAAGTATCTTCAGTATCATCACGCCCACATCCCCGAAGAAGAAGGAAGAGGCACAACCGGGGCATCCACGACTAGCCTAAGACTCTAAGTCCCACAATGTGATAGGTGGTAAGCCTATCGTCAACCAGGCACATATCCAATCCCGGGCAACGTTACTTTAAATATAAGTTGAAAACATTCTAGATCAAAACCTTGTATATATTATTTGTATAGTATTACACGTTAAACACGTTAATTTTGTCTGTGTATAATTATTGCAACATGTAGCTTTCCAAACTGTATGAAGCGTCCTGTGATCTTTTATCATTATCATCAATATATTTGTTTGTGTGTGTCAACTGCATGGTAGTGTGGGTAATGTTTTATTTATTGATTTAATGTACTTTATAAGCAGTATTATTGAAAAACATTAGCGTTCTGTACTTCTCCTACACATAAACTATAAGTGTGCCAAATTTTATACTCTTGCGTCGGCGCAACTTTCGTAAAAAGGGGTCCAAAGTTTTGGCATCATGTATAAACATATAGAAAATATATGAAACATTACACACAACCAGGGCACAACCGGGGCATCCACGACTAGCCGAAGACACTAAGTCCCACAGTGTGATAGGTGGCAAGTCTATCGCCAACCGGGCACATATCCAATCCTGAAATTTTTTTTAGAAAATTGTAAAAACCAAATTTCCTTTTTTTTGTCCGACGCGGGAATCGAACCCGGGACCTCATGCAGTCAAGGCCATCACCTGGAACGCTAGACCACAGATATGATTAATTAATCAAACTAAATTGAATGCAAGTTATCTGTATTCATTCTATTTGTATTTGAATTGTGTTTTCACATAAGGAAGTTAAGTAAGTATCGAAACCTGACAAAACCAAAACGATTTTCATCATTTTGGCGGCATGAATAGCCAGCACAGCAAACTGCCACTATTGGTCCAGGTGATAGTATCCCGTTTAATGTTAGAAAGTCCATACTACATAGAAGTACCGAACCAACATTAAACCTGATATTTTTTAACCCCGACATCAAATTAAGTTTAACATGTCTGTGTGTATGTATGTGCCTGTAGCATTATAGCTATGGAACCGACGGACAGATTTCGACGCAGGTTTTTTTGATCGGTGACTTGATAGAGATAGATAGTTCTTATACATAACTTATAGTTTTTGTGAGTTTCTTTTTATTTTTGTGTTATTTAAGTAAAAAAACAGCAAACAAACACACTGACAAGGCACACGATAGTCATTACATTGTGTCGATGTCATGTGTCCATCTCCTGGTCTGTAGGGTTACTCTTGAATCTCGATATCATGTGAATTGGAAATTAGAATCGTGTTTGTCACTTTAGGTGCTTTTGAACACAGTACTACCGTATTATTAACATTTAGTTACACAAAATTTCAACTAATCCCGTTAAATGATTTATTGTTTACTACGAACTAAATGTTAATTATTCGCCAGTATTGTGTTCAAGAGTACCTAAAATGACATATTCGATTCCAATTTCCAATATTGCTTGAATCGAGCTTCGAGAGTAACCCTACTGCTTTGGACTGGAACGCAACCAATTGCGGGTTTACCAATCCGAGTGAACCGCTTTACATAACTATACTGTTTTTTTATGATATTGGAAGATAAAAAAGCGGACTGATTTCCTAATGGTAAGAAATTCACGCCGCCTAAAGACACCAAAACTGGTAATGGTGCTTTGTCAAACTGAGGCCGGGATGTGAGGCCTCGAGCAAAAGTAAGTTTACCGGCTACCTTACCCTTCAAACCGGAATACGTCAACAGCAATCACTGACGTTATGGCAGCAACAATAAGTAAATTGGCAGTACAAATCCGGTCGCGTCGCTGCAAAACTCTACCACGTAGTCTGATGTCACGGTGCTAGTGATTGTAAACACATGCTCGCCTTTTTGCCTTACTTGGCAGGAAGGCAGATGGTCTATTCTGCAAAGGAGCCCGGACCGACAAGGGAATAATAAATGTAAATAAATGAAGGGATAAAACAAATTTTTTTTTTAATTTCTATTTGCGGTCAAGTATAACCGCTTCAATGATATTATGGTGAGTAGGAAGAAGTTCAGAACTTACTTCATCTACAAATTCCTTTAAGGGTCACGAATTTTGCATTACAAGTAGGGTTAGGGACTAACAATCTGTCCTAAGTTGTTATAGTTGTTTATACTTGATGAAGAAGCTCTCTATTATTAGTTGGATTAAATATCCTTTAATAAAATTCTAACCCCTACAAACGACTTCGGCTATATTCGTCAAGCTTCGGAAATCCGAATGTGTTTTAAAGATATCTATGTAGAGTTGTTATTAGGTACACATAATTCATAATTTTGCTTAAATTTAGATTAGGTCAGCCAATTTAAAAATAAAAGTATAAAGTTTAAAAATAGTAAAAAGTGTAGAGCCAAAGCGCATAATTTAAATAGTAGTACTTATTTATTTAAGCACTAACATTAATGTTAAGCCTTTACCCAGATAATATATGTAGATTTCTTAAGACAACGGGCTCTAAACTTATGTTTGGTACTTACCTTTAAATCTTTACCTGCTACTATATTAAAGTTAGATCACATTGAAAACATGTACTTATGTTCAATTGTAACTGGTCTTTTTATGGTTTTTAAAAAATATAGGAACCTTAAAATTTCGAAATATCCATATGTACAGCGCAGCCACTTTAATCCCAATTTATTAGATCTGCTTGGTTTTGTTTATACAAAATTAAAAAAAAATCAAGTTAGGAAGACACCTCTCATACATGGGACTGAAATGAACAAGTTATTTTCAACAAACCTTTACACGTGGGGTGTTTTGAGATATTACTTTAAAATGACCGAGTTTTCTAAAATCGCGGTTTTTTTAAAAGTCAATCGCTTAAAAGATAGACATTTAAAAGTATTAAGTCGCCTCTGTGGTCTAACGGTCCAGGTGCTGGACTTGACTGCATGAGGTTCTAGGTTCGATTCCTGGGTCAGGAAACAAAAAGAAAATTTGTTTTTTTTTTATATTTTAAAAAAAAAACATTTCCCGGGATTGGATACGTGCCCGGTTGGCGATAGGCTTGCCATTTATCACATTTTGGGACTAAGTGTCTTCGGCTAGTCGTAGGTGTCCTGGTTGTTCCTCTCCCTACTTCTTCAGGGATATGGGCGTGAAGATACTTTTTTTAGAAAAGAAATTTGCCCTAGAAAGATTTGAAGAAGTGACGAATGCTCTAATAAATTGATCTATTTAAACTTCAACTCTTGTGGCGAAATGCTAAGAGCAAGTGCTAAAATTAAAATAGATACCTAGATAGCGTAAGCCCCTGATTTCTAGTAAATGCAAATATTTAATTGAGATACAAGTAAATGTTACTCGGGCAAAGTTTAGTGTAACTGACATGGACCTGACAAATGCTCACAAAGGCCATGCGGGTGACGTTTAACTTCGGGTGTTAATAGTCCTAATGGTGTGACGGAATTAGATGAGATAACCAAGATTAATAGAAAGTCAAACATCCTGATTTCTGTACCTCCAACTATATTTGAGACTAAACCAAATTACTTTGCTATCGCAATCAGTCTTAGGTTTGAAATAAAACTAGTCTTACAGTACTCTTTTTAATCGACTCTAAAATTGTAACACTGACTTATTTTTAATCTTTTTTGTTTGATGATAACTTTGCCAATTTTAATTGTTGTTTTTTAGGAAAGATAGGTTATGGTTGGTTTTCCCACATAAATTTAATCATTGGTGATGATGTCTTCAGCGACTTAAAAGTGTATATACATTATTCAATATAACTCAAAAACCACTAGTCGGATGTTGATAAAAGATATGTAAATCTTTAGCTTGGAATCATTAAACTCTTAAATTAAAAAAAAACTCTTGGAATCATTATCTACCTTTCAAAAAAATAATTATCAAATCGCGACGTGGTTTTCAGCCTTTAAGTAAATTGCCTTTTTTTAACTCCGACGAAAAAAAGTTTGACGTGTTAGTGTTTGTCTTTCTGTGGCATCATAACTTTCGAACGGATGGTCCAATTTCGATGCGGATTTTTTTGTTTGCAACCTGACGTGACCGACATGGTTCTTTTTTCTTCGCTACATTATACGTAGGTATTATCGCTGGTTATTAAAGAGGTGTAACAAAGACAGATTTTGAAACTTCAGTGAGAATTGCTTAGCGAATAATTTTTTTGAATATCATGGATTAAGGGGATTTTTTTTAAATAATGAAGAACTTTTAAACACGATTTTATACCATCAAGAACCACCCTTTTATTTATATTAAGTGATTTCAATAACTTGTTTCGTCTCGAGTGTGGTAGATTTAAGCTGATTATAACTTATTTTAGGGGGTTGAGTCATAATTTATATATTAAAAGCAAAACAGAAAAAGAGCTACGTACGTTTTTTATTTTAAAAAATGTGTCATCACCTGTAAACACCAATGATGTTAAAGGTTTGTTTCTAACCTGAGGCTGGGAGGCTAAACCTATGCATGAGCACCAGCTACCTCGCCCTCCAAAATGCAACATACACGAGGTAGCGATTCTAGTCGTTGAAGACCTTTACCTGTCTTCTTTATTTAATCGACATTTCATTATTCCACTGAGTACCAACTAAACCTAGCATTTTCTATTAAAACAAAAAGAAATATATGAAACATTTTGGACAAGTCAGATTAGTCTGGACATGTCAGCGTGAGACGAGTTTAACAAACGTTATCCGAGGAACAGATTAAACGTTTGTTTTGTCTCTTTCTATTACAATCGTTAAAAAATAGAAATACTTTTGAATTTAGCGAGTGCGCAACCAAATTATTCCCACTGTTGTTATCAGCATTTTGAAATTAAAAATGCTTGTAATGCAAGTTTAAATTTGGATAGGTAGAAAAAAAGTTTTTATATTTAGCTGGTATGATAGCGAGTGAATTTTATTTCATAATAACTATTTAGCTAGGTCTTCGTTAGCGTAGAATTATTACAAATTTCACACAAACTTTCATACCCTACTGGGTGTTGAATTTTGGAAAGAAAATAGCTTATGTTTGAATTTGTTTGTTTAGCTATATGCACATAAATTTCTTTAAAATTAGTTTAGCGGTTTAGCCGTGCAACAGACAGACCGACTTTCACATTTATGATATTAGTATGGATATAATTTTTAGTTCGTCCTTTGGCTATGTAAAAAGCGCCTTTAAATTTAATACAGGTGAATTTATATAACGTTGTCATTGCTATAGTTTAATTTTGTGATTTTTAAGCGCTATGTGAAAGCTTAGGCTGTGGTCTAATCACGAGGCTATGTAGCCTAAGTCATTTTTGTCCACCTCCGACCGAATGGTTCATTAAAATCGAGGTTTTGTATCTATTTGAGCCATAAGACGGCGAAACCGAATACAGCTTTAATTTAGCGACTAATACCACGCGGCTTACAGCTCACAAAGTTTGGGTTCAGCCCTAATTGATTTTGACGGGACGTTCACTGGGTTATGGTTGCGACAAGGAATAACTTAGGGTAATTTATTTGAATCGCTCAAATGTTTCTTAATTCTTGACCGCCTCATTGGTTAGTTACACTGACCTATCGTGAGGATCGGGTTCGATACCCGACGATTCCCTTTGTGTGAAGAACATTTAATGCACAGATTAGATATTAGATTTAATGTCTGCATTTCCGAGTCTGCGTGTTTATTAAATTTATTCTGGTACCTACTTAAGTATTTCTATGAATTAGTATCGTTGACTAACACCCATAACACAAGCATATACCTAATTTGCTTACTTCGGGGTTAGATTCAATTTGTGTAACTTGTCCAGGGGTTATATATTTAATTTAAGAAATCCGAGTAAATATCTTCCTTTACACTATAATAGAACAGAATAAGTTTTTATTGAAAACTAGCTGTCCCGGCGAACTTTGTTCCGCAAGTACAGTTTGAATAAGGAAAAATAAAGCATTGTGGTTTCCATTCCCTGCAATTTTCCCGGTTTTTCTTCTGACAATAACTAATACAACAAAAAAGAATTAGCCAAATCGGTTCAGTCGTTCGAAAGTTATGCGCTTAAAACACATTTAGCAGTTCACTTTTACATAAAGATAAAAATAAAATACACATTTTTTAAAGTCATACAGGTAGTGTCTCACAATTAGCGTTTGCCGTATTGTTTGGCTAAAGCGATTTCCGTAATTGTTTTTCTAGCTGTTTGCCAGCGACTTCGTCATCTTAGAATAATTACGATTTTTGTACAAAAGTTCATCCCCTTATGGTCCTTTGAGGTTGATATTAAAAAAAAAACTTTCGCTTGTACATAGTATTAGTACGGATTATGTAGTTATTACTTTTGAATATGTGTTGTCATAGATCGCTTACTTTTAAAAGAATTGGATGGTAAACTATCAGACGGATTTCCTATGACTAGACATAGTCGTTACGTCTAGACACAGGTGCATTGCCAATCTCGGGCTGGAATATGAAGCCTCTGGTGCAAGTAAGTTACCCTGTATATTAGAAATTAGAATTGATAAATGTAACCCATATTTTTTTTAGTGTGTTACAAAATTTTATCATGATCACCAGACATAGAGGTGTAATTACTAACTATTAACTAACATACTCGTATATTATGTGAACACTATTTAAATAGCGTTTAAGTTAATAATTAATAATAGTTTTAAGTTGTATTTTTAGTGTATTTATTTTTTATGTATTTTGGTGCACAATAAAGAGTTATTTTATTCTGTTTTATGAGTTTTTCAAAGATAAATGACACTTTCATTACCTTTCCAAGTTATACACAATTTACAATTCTACTTATGTATTTTTTAATTTATAATTTTAATCTACAATTCCATTAATATTATATTTTATATGTTGGTAATACAAAATTAGTTTTAGATTTTTGTTATATAATCAGATATCGTCTCCTATTCTTTTATCGTTAAGGCTACACGCTGACAAAAAGACTTTGTAATTAAGTTTGCATTTTGTAAATCTGCACATTAGACCTAATGCCTAAGTTACAGAATAGTTTTGCACCAGTAACATTTGAAAGCCACGGATCTCTTTTACGATCAGGAGGGCCGTGTGCTAGTCATATCTCATAAAAGAAGGGGCATCTGTTTTTATAGTAGAAGATAGCGAACAAGCACACTCTGACGGTAAGAGATAACCGCAGCCTATAGAAACCATAGATCTAACAAGTCCGTCACTGTCCTATGGCCTGGGTGTTATGGTCTACCGGCTTCTTTACCCTCTGGACCGAAACATGACATTGTTATCATGGCGGCAGAAATAGGTAAGGCGTATTCCTACCCAGGAAAGTTGCTGCACAGACCAGTGGTCTCGTTGAAAATGACCCTTTTCACCATTCTTAAGAGCTGCCAGGAAGACAGATCGTCTATTTTACACAGAGGACCCGGAGTAACACGGAGAAAATGTTTGTGAAACCTTTTCAAAGTTTTAAAATAATTATCTATGCTAATTATCACTGCATTTGCACGAAAAACTACATCGTTTAAACTGCACATGTTTACATCGTGTTTTCTAAATTTACAGAAATAATTATGATTCGGTAAAAGCTATTTGCTAACGTTAGCTGGTTTATTAATGTTATGTTGGCTTTAAAACGTTATCGTTTTAAAGCAGGCAGCGGCTCTGTTCGGTGGTTGTAGGATAATTTAATAGATACTTTAAAATGGAAGCATTAAACCTTATTGTATGGGAAAAATTAAGTTGTTGTTTTCTTAGGTTCCTCAAAGTCAAACGGGATCAAAAGTATCATATGTATGTTTCCTGGCTTTAAGCTACCTCCCTATCAATTTTCAGTTAATTCGGTTAAGCCGTTTGTGAGTTATAAATAGTGTAGCTATCAAGACTATTTTATATATAAGTAGCCAGTGGGGATAAGAAGTATCCCATGTCCTTCTCCAGTCTTGAAGCTACATTCCCATCAATTTTCAGCCAAATATATTCAGCCGTTTTTGAGTCATAAAAAGTGTAACTAACACGACTTTCCTTTATAAGAATATGTTATACGAAGTGAAAAACATAGTATTTTAAGAGTAATCTATATAATATATAAAAGTTTAGAATCAGGAGACGGATATAGGATATTTTCCCCGTGTTAGTCCGGGCTCCTTTGTAGAATACACATCTGCCTACTTGCCAGGCAGCTCGTAAATAGGCTTACCGTCACTAACATCGTGACATCTGACTAGGAAGTAGAGTTTTGCAGCGACTCGCCCGGATTGGTACAACCGCCTTACCTATTCCTGCCGCCATAACGTCATGACGTGTTTCGGTTCGGAGGGTAAAGTAGCCGGTGAAACCTAATTTTGCTCGAGGCCTAATATCCTGGCCTCAGGTTGGCAACGCATCATTTCCACCTTTGGTGTCTCTAGGCGGCGTGAATTTCTTTCCTTCAGGAAATCCGTCTGCTTGTTTGCCTTCCAATATCATAAAAAAAGGATACTTTTTATATCGCTAAACTATAAAGAAACTAGAAAAAAACAACTTGTTATTTTTTACGTACAAACTCAACGGGTGGAACGAAGTTCGCAGGAGCAGCTAGTATTTTAACAAATTGTTTAAAATAATAGGTCAGCAGTGCACGGAGTAGCAGAAAAAATGGTTTTGGCTTTCATATTCAGTCTATATCTTACAAAACTGAGTTTTAATGATAGATGAGTTTGGATGTTTTAATGGTGAAAAACTAGAAGCTTATTCTGGTCGAAAAACTATCTATCGCTTTGTCATTATTAAAAATACGACAAAAATAAATATATGGATTTGCTTACTTTCGAGTTAGATCAAAAGCTCGTCTGCCTATCCGACCAAATAAAAGTGTAGTTTGAGAATGTCTTTAGTGTTATTTATACAAAACAACAAACAAGCAAAAACCTAACCGCGGACCTCCACGGATAAATGTAGTTACATAAATGTAATAACGTTGTATGTTTGCCGCTAGTACCCAACTCTTAAAGAAATTATATTATTTAAATATTTTACAGGCCTGATAATATACATTTTTAATTATAACAACTGTATTTTTGATTGAAACTATTTAAACCGAATATTTATAGTATACTAGCTGTTGGCCGCGGCGTTGCCCGCGTAGTTAACGGTTATACAGGAACATTTTTTCGGGATAAAAACTATCCTGTGTGTTAATCCAAGTTATACTCTATGTGTATGCATTTATAATATTAATAAGATAACACAACGCTCTTTGGAAGGTACGAGATAACATTGGCCTATAGACATCATAGATGTTACAGGTGTGCTGCTGTCCTATGCCTGGGATGATAGGCTTGACGCCATTGGAACATGACGCCGTCCCAGTGGCGACAGAAATAGGTAAAGTCACTCGTGCCAGTTTCTTAAAAAATAGTTTCATTTATATGTGTACCCGTATTTCATTTTTTTTATTTTTGAGGATTCCTGTAAACTTGGTAAAAACCTTAATCGACATAAGCTTGTCTTTTGTTTCTTGATTAATACTTTTATTTTTCTTTTCCTTTTTTACATTTTGTTTATAATAAGGGCTGAACCAATAAATAAAAGCAAGTGAATAAAGTGACTACAGATAAACATCGAAGCAAGTTTCAATTAAGTATGTTATTTTAAGAATCTATTTGCCAAATACTCCGACTGAAATCGTCTTTAAATGTGGTTTATGGTTCGAATGGTTGGAATTAATGAATTTGGTGAACCGCCGTCGTATTTTGTCGACGCTTCACCAGGCTTGCTTTGATCAGACTAGCATCAAAAAGAAATATTGATCAGCTTTTCGATGTTACTAAAGCAATCCTGCTTTGGATGTTTATTCAACTCAAGGTATTTTTGTTTTAGCATCTGTGCTTGGGTTAGATTTCTGTGAGTTTTAAAAAAAGAAAAAATTTCGCTCAAGACAGGATTTGAACCTTTTGTCTCAAGCCGACGAATGCTCTATAATTATTATGCCTCGTTGGCCGAGTGGTTAGCGTACACAGCTAACTACACCGATCAATGCGATGAACATTTAGATGTCTGCATTTCCTTCATTTTTTTATTTTTTTTTTATTTAGATATTATATAGCGTCAATATCTGTACCGTTTGGATTGGCGGGGGCCTGGTGACCTGTAATTCAAGTACTTGTACTTAACATAGGCACCAGACTCTCACAAAACCTGGTTTTCAATCCGTATATTCAAAATATTAACAAAAGTGTACTTAATAATAATAAAGTGTAATAAAGTGTGCAGCGATATAATTTAAATGCACTTGGTTTCAAAATTTCCAGGTCTGGGTGTTTATTAAATTTAATCTGGTATCTATTTAAGTATTTCTATCTGTTTGAATAGAAATACTTTGATTTGATTTAGAATCGTTTGACACTCATAACACAAGCATATAATTTGCTTACTTTTTTGTACTTTCTTATAATTGTCTTTCTTTTATTTATTTATTATTTAAGCTACTAGGGATTCAAGTTCCGTGGCGAAATTTTCAATTCCTTTCTTACCCGTTAACGCGGGTAGTTATGTCCGATAGATACACAGCTCTGAATACCTATTAAATGAGTTCATTGTTACAGATGAAATTCCCTTTTATAATGGTCATAACTTTCATTTCTCTCAAGGTATTTGCCTTTTAACATTAGCCCTTGCAAGGTATATTTATTTTAGTTGTTTGCACAGTATGACTTTACTCAAGTGTCTTATAGAGGATAATCTTTTAAACAATTTGTCACTGGATATATGAGTAAGTTTTAAGATTATTTTAACGTTTGAGTACTACCCCAACACTTAAAGATTTCAACACATTGTTTTTTACTAAAATAGGCATCTTCAAATCTGATTAATAGGGAGGCCTATGGAGAGATTAATGGATTAACATCACTAAAGTGTCGAATCGAGGTTGATATTTATAACAATCCCGCTTGTCTGAAAATCTTATTTTTCATTAACTACCTACTAGCCAACGTAAATTATTATCCTTCCATAACTATGAATAAGGAATTCTTAAATTTCGTAATGTTTTGCTGAATTCCTAAGTTTTTTCTTCTATCTATTTTCTATATCTAAGGGAACAGAACAAGCATATGACTCTCCAAATGTTAAGAGACAACCGTGGATATAGACACCATAGATGTTACGGGTGCGTCGGTGTCCTGTGACCGGGATTTTAGGCCTGTTGTACAATTCTACTCGATACTCTACCCTCTAAACTAGGACATGGCAGTGTCATTATGGCGCCAGAAATAGGTAAGGACATTGGAGATATTAAAAATTGGTGCATCCGACTAAAAACGGGCAGTAAAATAGATTCGAAAAATATAAAAATTGTGCGTCTGTTTGTTCATCTTCCTGTCTGTATCATGACTGCGATTCGCGCCGAATCGAAATTTGACTGGTAAGTATTTTATATTCTAGGGAACGCTCGTCGGATACTTTTTATTCTACCCATTAAATAAATAAATATTCTTGGATAAGTTACACAAATTGAATCTAACCCCAAAGTAAGCAAATTATATACTTGTATTATGGGTGTTATTCAACGTTTATAATACATAGAAATACTTAAATACATAACAATAAATTTAATAAACACCCAGACCCGGAAATGCAGACATCTAAAAGTTAATCACACAAATGCCAGCCCCCGTCGGGAATCGAACCCAAGCCTCACGGTTGGTCAGTATAGTTAGTTAGGCCAGTAACCTTTTAGTTAGGCGAGATAAAAAGTATGTTTAAAGTATACAGTATATCTAGATACTTAATGTATATAAAAACAGTGGGAAATAGATAAGTCGAAATGTAAATTGGGCTTTAATTCGTTAAACATTAATCCGATATAATTTCTTCTTTTTTGTCTTTAGTACGTGCTTTGCAAATTATCCCGTAAATTTTGAGAAATCATAAGTTAAATTGTTTGCAAATTATTCTCGTAACAACAATTAGTATAAAGTAATCAAATAACTTGAAATCTGGAATGTAGAGAACTATTTGAAAGTAAAGGTTAACTTACATATCTTCACTCAAACTCCCCTTGCAGGTTTAGGGAAGTCGGCTAGCTTATTACTATGTAAACAAAAACAAGTAACTTCAAGCCCATGTCATCGAAAAGGTAGATAGAGGTACAACAGCGCACTCACGGATAGCTAGACACCAATATGATAGGTGGCAAGCTTATCGACAACCGGGTACATATCCAATCCCGGGAAACATTATCTTTATTAGAAAATTAAAAATACATATTTTCTGTTTTTGTATATATAAGCATACGCAGGTAAGCAAAATTTAATATGCGAATTGTCTGTACTTATAAATGTAAAGAGGATTATCGTTCAGGAAATTACATTTACTTATAATAAAGGGAGGGCAAGAAATAATTGCTCATTTGAAGCAGCTATATTTCTCAATTTAATTCGGAGCTGTGCTCGGTTGTACACAGATATTACCGTAACTTCGCTTCAGAAGTTAAGACGTCAGGAGCACGTGTTTTAATTATATTGTTAATATTACAGGAGCTTTAGCCTTGTCAAAACACGTCCAATACTTACAGTAAAAGCGAGAAGTACGAGCACAAATTTAACAGCGTTTTCATTAAAAAAGCCTAGCCAAGATAACTAAGAAATGGGTGAAAAAATCCATAATTATTGGATGGCCCCTTATTCATAAAATGGCAATCCAACAAAAGTGTTAATTTTTGAAAGGTGTTATCTCTGTACTTAAATTTTCTAAATATTCTTCCTGCTTCCTGCCTAACTAATAAACATAGTTTCAATCATTGAGATGGTACATTCTGTAGACAATTGTGACTAATGATAAATTTGTTAATTAACGTGTCTTAATGCGGCCGTTACTCATTCGAGTGTTTGTTTTTAAATACCATTAAAATATATGTAAAAATCATCTGTATTTCTGATAACTCCACTAACAGATAACAGGGCATTGTCCCTTGTAAACTGTAATATAAATAAATAAATATCCCTGGACAAGTTACAGGAACTGAATCTAACCCCAATGTAAGCAAATTATATGGTTGTGTTATGGGTGTTAGTTAACGATTCTAATACATAGAAATACTTAGATACAAGAATATATTTAATAAACATCCAGACCTGGAAATGCAGACATCTAAAGGTTCATCACACAGATACCTGCCCAAGTCGGGAATCGAACCCGAGCCTCGTTTTCGGTCGATGTAGTTATACGTGTACGCCAGCCACTCGACCAACGAGGCCCGAAGTTAAGAACTACTTTACTTGTTTTTTTCATTTTTTATCGAGTAAAACACACATAACTCTGGTATTAGGCTCGCCACATACTTTCGAAATTTTATTACGGAATTGCGTTTCTAAATAAATTCGAACTCAACGAATCGGAATTCGGATTTTACCCGTACGGTATTTGACTGGATTTGATTGGAAGAAAACATCATTTCAAAATTTAGAACGGAATTTCGCATGTATGGGGCGGACCTTTAATCTGTAGAAAAGACATGGCACCTGCAATAGGATATTAAGTTTTTTCGTGAGTTTACTGGCTTTGCTTTACATTCTAAGACTGTACTGTCAGACGGTTTTATTGTCAGTTTTTCCACAGGCAATGTAATGACTGACGGCGATTGACACGTTAGGTGTAACAAGTTTTTATAAAGCTGGTGTGATTACATTGACTAATAACCATAATACACATATCTAATTACTGACGGCGTGACTGTACCTAGTAGTCTATAGCGGTTAATGGTTGATATTTTTTTTGCTAATTGAAAGCAAGGCCCTACTTAAAAACTTTTTCCGTCCTATCTAGTAAAAATACAGACGCTGATTACTCCGAGGCCAAAACCACGGCTTAGACTATACAATGGTTTAATCCAAGTGGCCAAGATGACAAGAGACCTAAATGACTACATAAACTTTTTCCCCGTCTTGGTCTGGGTTCCTTTGCAGAAAAGACAATCTGCCTTCCTACCAGGCAGCTCGTAAAAGGCGAGCATAGGCTTGCCGTCACTAACACCGTGACATCCTACTCGGTGGTAGAGCTTCGCAGCAACTCTCCCGGATTGGTACCACCGCCTTACCTATTCCTGTCGCCATAATGTCATGACGTGTTTCGGTTCGGAGGTGAAAGTAGGCGGTAAACTTACTTTTACTCGAATCCTAACATCCCGGCTTATAACATCAGGTTGGCAACGCACCATTGCCATCTTTGGTGTGTCTGGGCGGCGGGAATTTCTTACCATTAGCAGGTCCGTCTGCTTGTTTGCTTTCCAATATCATTAAAAAAAAGATAATATGATACTTAAATGACACACTAGCTAGGATATACAAAAGTAAATATACTGATAAAAAGCGACTTAAACGTAATTATAATATAACAGAGTTAATTGTGATTATATTGCGGAGTTCAACAACGGCAGCCATGTAATGACTTTTGATATTACAACGCCATATCTTTTGAAACTCAAGTTTATTTTATGTTTTATTAAAATTATTTGTATCCAGCCTTGAGTTGAATAAAATTGATATTTTATTAGTATGAATTCATCTTTAATTAAAATATAACGTAAATGTGGCGCTCAAAGTTACAAAGGGATCACTGTTAGTATTTAGATTTACCTTCTACCAGCTTTTTGGTACTCTATAGGTACTTCTCATATGAAATATATTTTATGTATTTATGATGAACTATCAAAATTACCTGGTAGTAAGAATTTACCACGCTTATAGACATCAAAAATGGTAATGTTGCATTACCAACAACCCATTGACCTATACTTTTAAAAACGTCAAACGAAATTCTCTCAAAAGGGATAAAAGGATGCGCAGAAATTTGCATTTGCTTTACAATATAAAGTAATCGCATACTACCTACTAATAAATATCCCTGGACAAATTATACGAATTGAAACTAACCCCAAACTAAGTAAATCATAATAATTATGCTTGTGCTATAGTTGTTAGTCGCTTCTAATACATTTTAAAACTTAAATTTGTACCATAATCAATTTTATAAACTTCCAGACCCGGAAATGCAGATATCCAAATAGTGATCACACAAAATATGCTTGCCGCCGTCGGGTATCGAAACAGAGCCTCGAGGTTTGTCAGTGGAGTAAGGCGTATACGCTAGTCCCTCGACAAACGAGACGGTCCTAATATTAATAAAAAGTAAGGAGGTAAGTATCTTTACGCCCGTATCCCCGAAAAGGTTGGCAGAGGTACAACTAGAATCGATACATTAATACGTGATGCCAAAACTTTGGACCCCCTTTGAACGCAGGAGCATAAAATTTGGCAAACTTATAGTTTATGTGTGGGTAAAGTGCAGAACGCTAATATTTTTCAATAATAATGCTTATAAAGTACATTAAATCAATAAATAAAACATTACCTACACTACCATGCTATTGACACACGCAAACAAATATATTGATGTTGACAATAAAAGATCACAGATGGCGCATTAACTATTCAGGAAACAAAGTAGTTGGTCTTGAGAAATGAAGATGGCGTTCTTATCAACAAGATATTAAAATTTATTCTTGTCGAATTTCGACCAATGGGCGACCACTACTATTTATTATTAATATATTTTAACCGAGGTACAGTGATGTAATGGCAGATCTATCACCTATAGGACAATTATCTTATCTCGGGTAGCGTTGTCTTTTTAAAAGTTGGAATCACTCATCTTGAGTTGCTAGCTCAGTAATTGGACTCGGGACCTCATGACCAACACCGTACCGTTAGAGCAAAGAGGCGATCAATAAATCTTTCTTCACCATTTTGTAAGTCTCTAGAGTAACTTAAATATTATTTAACCCAATATCGTGCAAAACGGTCCCAAGGTCTCAAAAATGTCATTGTTAAGGTAAATTATTTAATTTGTGGACAATGTGCTTAGTGACAGAAAAGGTTTGCCGTTTACGACCCTCTTATTTATAAGCAGTAACCAGTAGCCTACATTCTAGAATCATATACTAACAAAGGGTACTTATCTTCATACCAAGTCCCTTACGCTATATGCAGAGAGTTCAAACCGAGTGTCAAATGTCACTACCCTTGCAGTCCGCTAGGAAGGATTCATTACACATGATTTACATTCATTACACTTTTCATACAAACAGGCCTGCTTAGGAGACTCTTGACACCGTCTTCAAATAAAACTCGTTTAATTTGATAGTGGAATGACAACCTAGGTTTCCCCGGGCACTTAAATCCATCCACATTCGAATTGTATATCTGTTTCATCAATCGTTCATCTGTCATTATTTCCACGTGACCGAACGAATGGAGAATCCCTTTCTTATTTTTACATCAATACACAAAGTGTTCGACTTTTCAATTCCACTTTTTTTCTATTTATTATTATGAGTGCATTCAGCAAGCGTAACGTCAAAGATTCTTTTGTAACGTTCTTATCTCGACTGCGTTTATCCATTTATTCTATCAATTCACGCTTTTCTGACACACCCAACTCTCACTTCCAAATAACTTAACCCAGCTCTCCATTCACAGAGTTCCCTGCACAATCCTTTCTTTATGTATTACTCTTTCATCCCTGCTAAAATTACTACCAAGATATACAAGTTTATTCACTTGTTGTTATACTACATCGTCGATTAAAACGTTTACATCCGTTCTGGCTACATCTCTTTCAAATACCATTACTTTGGTTTGCTTTGCACTCAAATGTAAGCCTCTTTCTTTACAATTGTCTGCCATAACTGTGATAACCGTGGTGTGGAGCCCAAAAATACGTCATCATCTGTATAAAGCAGTTTATCACTTGGTGACCCACTCGCATTCTCACATTCGATGATTCACCTTTGGAGGCATTTGTCGAGATACATGATACACAAATACACTAACGGGGTAAATAAAAAAAATGTGAAAGGTAAAAAAAACGGGAAATAAATTATCCTTTACAGTTTCCGTAGTAGAATAATTCTCTAAACGAGTTTTCTAAATAAATCATTAAGTGGAAACATTTTGAAATTGGTTTGGGATTAACGCTTTAAATATTATAACATACGATACTTTGCAAAGCTATTATGATGGCTTCCAAGGAAACTTCGCCTTTTAGGAAACGCACAAGCTTCAAATGGATCAACAAAGTAGCTTAAATTTTAATATGCTTATTTAAGTAAAGTAGAAATATTGTATGAGGATTTGCGTTTTACCTAATAGTAAACCTAGCTCACGCCCATGCGACAGCGAGCCTATTCAATTTCAGGTTGTTGCTAAAATAATATTAAAACTGTCAGAAAACAGTTTATTTCTAACAAAGTGTGTTTTTTCTCGTGTTCGTCCAGATCCGCTTAGTATAATAGACCATCTACCTCTCCGCCAGCCAGTTTGTAAGAGGAAAGCACAAATTTAAATATAAGTAATTATAGTAATTACTGCACAAGAGCACTGATGGCAGAGTACTGTGCAGCAACTTGCCCGGGTAGGGATCTACCGTCTTACCTATTCCTGCTGACATAATGACTCTGCCGTGTTCCAGTCTGGAGGGTAGGGCAGCCAGTAGACTTGTATTCCAACCCGGCCTAAGGACAGGGACGCACCTGAAATATCTATGGTGTTTGTAGGCCATAGTTGTCTTCCGGCGACGGGCGAGCCGCGTTTTTGTTCGCTGGCCTTTGACATAAAAAAGTATTTAAAACAAGCGTATTTTCACAAACAGTAATTCAAATTTATTGCTTAAAACTGAAAACAAAGATCAACTTAAAATCTTTAGAAATCCCAAGCAGTTATTTTACTACAAAAAAATATATTAACCATGATTGAATAGTTATTCCGATTTTTTGATTTACCCATTGAACCCTAAAAAAGTTCGTCGATTTTTAACCTACTTAAAAAAGAAGGTGATTTTCTATTCGATTATATGTTTTTTATTTCTTTTTAGTATTTTTGTTATGCGATTACTCGACCAATACCGAAACAATATTGATAGTTCTTTTTAGAAATAAAGGTTACGGTTCAGAGATGGTCCCATGTCAATTTTATCATAATCCTACAATTTTGGTTTTAGTTATACTTAAAAGTGCACAAATTTCACTTATGTTGACAACTTATTATCTTTGATGAGGTAGGTCACTAAGTGGTAACTAAATAAATAGTTGGAATCAGTTGTTGCAGTTTTACTGGACTAAATAATATTATATTTTAAATTATAGTATTTTCTGGCTGCTATTTTGAATTTTGATTCTAGTCTTATCTACAATTGATTTTGCTATCGTGACTACAAATCATAGAAAAAATAAATGAAATCGGATAACGGCTTATAGAATTACAGGCAAATTTAAATTTAGAATTTTTACCTCTCTTCCACGGGAAAGCTGATAGTAAGCGGGATAAAAAGTATCCAATAAAATAACCTTCCTCGAAATATAGAATGACCACCAGCAAAATTTCGTAATAATCGGTTCTGTAGATTCGGTTTGTATCTCAGTCTTCATACAGACAGACAGACAGACATTCTAAAAATATGTTCTGCTACCCATTTTGCTCGTCTACGCCAATTTTTTTAACCATCTTTAATTTGCAGAATTTACTTCAACAGTTTTATAAGTACAGAAAATGCAGACATCTATGTTCATCAGATAAATGGTTGCCCCGTCGGGAATCGAACTCGAGCATCGCGGTTGGATGGAGGAGTTAGGCGGGTACGCTAAGCCCTCGTACAACGAGGCGGTATCAGTTTGGCGCAACTTTCATATAAGACAATAAAAAAATAAGTTTGCTATGTTTTTTATTTGTCTATATCATATAACACTAATTGTCTTAAATCTGAATGCCTTTAGACTTACTTTAAAATTATACGGGTTATAGCTTTTCAAGTAAACTTTATACTAATTCGGGTTTGCTATGTATCTTTGGAAGTCCTGCCTCTTATTACTTAGTATTTATATACACTTTGGGCGGTATACATATATACATATGTATTAAAAGATTATTACCATAATAACACGGACGAATAACGAAATAAATATAATTTGGCACAGTCCAAGTTTGTTAAAGAACGGCAAAAAAGGCATGTTTTATGCAAACTTTGATTCATATATTTTATTGTTTATTAAGTCGTAGTCAAACTGAGAAGACATTCAATATTATTTGTATTTGACTGAATGTCTAACATAATGGATATAAAAGTAGTTTTTTAAGCACCGCTATTGAATTCACTAGGTTAACAAAAATAACATTCTAAAAATAAATATATATAAACAAGAAATGCTGGTTTAAATACGATGCATACATCGAACCATATAAAAATTAGTCAACACATAAACTGGCAAAACATAAAAACCATTGCGTTCCGCAGTCGGGAAGCCAATAAACGATTTTCCTTGCCTTTTTCTAAGAATCACTTTAATCTAAAACTAAATATAAACAGTTCACGATGCTTAAAGTACACCCACACACAGAACATCCCTCTTTTTGTAACGGGGGATACTTTAACAAGCTCAAAATTAAAATCATATATTATTTTTAGTAATTTTGTTTGCCCAAAGCCTAAAAATGTTTAATATTTTGCTCATATTTTCTTATAAATCTGTTATCATACAAGGCTACATTCGTCCTCATAAATCTTAGAAGCCAGGGATCTGTCTAATCAAAAGCTTCCGCTGAACAAGATATATACGACCCACGAGACGACTTCTCTTGCATTCTTCCCTAGTTTATTGTGATTTCATATATGTCCAATAACTTCGCGAACAGTTTATTGTTGGTTGACGCTTTTATGAGTATAAATATATTGAGCTTGTGACCACTTTATTATATTATTCTTTTGTATCAGTTTCTTCTTTCCTTATAACTAAAACTTTTGTGAAAACGCTTATTATATACTAATTTATATAAGAGTCAATTTTATTAATGTTTCGGTCTTTTATTACATAACTACTAAAAAAATTCTCTCTAATCAATAGGGACCGACCTCGAACCGAACTTGAGATGCGTAGGCATAAACGCGTTTTCGTCCGTTTGTATGAAGATAGAATATATACAGTAATATATAACACCTCTGTGCCTCCGCGTACCCGTTGGCTCTGTGATAGCCCATCTATTTGTAACACATACGTGAGGTGGTGTCTATAAGTAAAGAATCTTTCGTTTACACCTGTTCACGTCATGTAAATATAGACCCTCATCAAACTTTAATGGCATAATGTAGCTGATAATTAGGAGATCGTGCATCGTGATGACAACCTCTATTAATCTAGAACTTAGCCGAACCACCATAGTGCTAACTTAAGAGCTCGATCTGTGTATTGTACCAGCTAAAGTCTAGGAAAGCGCATATATCTTTCAAAACACCTGACGAAGCAGATTCAAAGCAGGTAAAGGAAACCAGCACCAGCAATAATGTCACTTCTTATTTGGCTTTTTTTATGATGATGGAAGGCAAACAAGAAGACGGATTTCCTGACTGTAAAAAATTCACACCGCCTAACGATAACAAAGGTGATAATGGTGCGTTGCCTTCCTGAGGTCGGAACGTTAGGTCTCGAGCAAAATTAAGTTTTCTAGCTACCTTTTCCTCACACATCAACGGCAAGCGCTGATGTTATGGCGACAGGAATAGGTAAGGCGGTGGTACCAATTAGGACGAGTCGTCGCTGCGAAACTCTATCACCTAGTCTGATGTCATGGTGTTAGTGACGGTAAGCCTATGCTCGCTTTTTGCGAGCTGCCTGGCAGAAAGGCAGATGGTCTATTCTGCAAAGGAGCCCGGACCGACAAGGACTTATGAGTTTTTATTGCATAAGATAGTAAACAAGTTTGCGGCTTTCCTGATGATAAGAGAATGTTCTGGACACATTATTGTGTTTTATGATTTCTACATACATACATACATACATACATATCTTCACGCCAAGTCCCTTACGGGGTAGGCAGAGAGTATCGAGTGCCAGACCTCACGATCCTGACAAACCTGTCTTGCTT
>NJDC01000954.1:222441-275304 GCA_002245475.1 Calephelis virginiensis
GTTTTTGGTAACCTGTTTTTTATGTTTATATTTTTAATATTTTTTTTTATATTAAATGTATAGACGTAGAAAATAAGAGGCATTAAAAATAAATGATAATAATAATAAATCATACGTACATACATATCTTCACGTCAAGTCCCTTACGGGTTAAGCAGAGAGTGTCGAGTGCCAGACCTCATGATCCTGACAAACCTGTCTGGCTTCTTTCACATTCATTACCCTTTTCATACAAACACGCCGGTTTCGGAGACTCTTGACACCATCCTCGGATAATATCCGAGTGATCTGATCGTGTCAACCTTGGTCTCCCTTGATCTCTTGAAAACTGTATTTATAGTTTCTCTTATTTGCCCATTTACACTTAATTACTTTTTTGCAACACAAAACGTGTATCTTGTAGATATTTTACAACGAGTTTTTTATCCTTTTTATGTCCTGAAATCATGTCGACCAAAGAAAATTTTAATGATGTTATGTTGAAGCTGTAATTGGGACAGCATGATGACATCATCTAATGAAAATGGAAATCAGAACTTGGCAACAGCACCGTGATTTTGGCTATCGCGACATCGGCTAATGCATAATAAACTTGTTAAAGGACGCGAACCTCTCCCACTGGCTTTTGGCCAAAATGCGTACAACGATATCATTAAAGGTATAGTTTGTATACTAGTGTAGTGTTTAATTTATCATTTAGGATTAGTCACGGTTTCGTTTGTTAATTTCTTTTATACGATAGAAATAAAAAATAGCAAACAAGCAACCAAAGTAAAACTGCAAGTAACCCGACTTCAATTATTTCATTGCTATAGCTACGTCGCGGTTTGATAATTCTTTTTTCGAATATAATAATTTTATGTAAATTTTACCAACATCTAACTGATAATACTGAGTTATAATTCAAAGCACGTAAACTATCAAAAATTAAAAACCAGATCATAATAAAATTAATACAGGGACACTTCGAAGTCATAACCTATTTTTCTAAAAAAAAACATCAAAATCGGGAGTTTATTGACCAAAAACATGTAGTAGAACATCGTATTTTTTGGAGTCAGTTATATTGACTCGTTTATAGCCACTAGATTTAATATTTTATATCCAACTAGCGGCCCGCTCCGGCTTTGCACGGTTATGAGATATATTTATATATATAATTATTTAAAAAAGCCGTATCAAAATCTTTTGCGTAGTTTTAAATATTTAAGCATACAAATGGACAAAGGGACAGAGAAAGTGACTTTGTTTTATACTATGTAGTGATGAAGCTGAAACACGTTTTTTAACGAGACACTACACTACACCGTCGCCGCCGGTCTCGTCGCCGAGATATCTCTTGGGCCCGGCATCTAACGCCGAGCGACCACTACCCCCTGCTTCAAGTCCACCCAGTAACCAGAACGCAGCAAAGAGTATATAAATACTACGTAATAAGAGGCGGGACTTCCATGGATTCATAGCAAACCCAAATTTGTGTAAAGGTTACTTGAAAAATTATAACCCGTATAATTTTAAAGTAAGTCTAAAGGCATTCAGATATAAGGCAACTAGTGTCAAATGATTTGGGCGAATAAAAAACATAGGAAACTTATTTTTTAATTTTTTTATATGAAATTTGCGCCAAACTGAGTCGAGGTACGGTCTCCCGGGAGTCAGCCCTTGTTGCTGACGTTGTAGGGAACAGTTAAATCCATCTAAATAATGATGTCTCGGGCTGAGACAAGATGTCACTCTGCTCGGCCCAAAAAACCGGTGAAGTTGTAAAAACCGTGAGGTTGGCAACACATACCTAATCATTAAAAAAAAGCGTTTTTAATAGATCAACTTGTCGATAAGCTAACAGCCACCTAATAAAAGTGGCTACCGTATGAGATAAATGTCATTTCGGTAACGCATCAGAGACTTCTGATGCGTTACCGTTAAAGTAGACGTTAATATGCTTCATACATCCCACACTGCAGTTGGTGAAAACATATGTCGAGTTTCTTGATATGGTTCTTGCTAGGAATATTAATATGAGCAAATAGCTATTCCGAACACCTGAAACTCTACTATCTGCCTATAATATGTTCGTTATAGCTTAGGTATATTTGTCACTAACACCGTGACTATAGAATAAATTCTGCAATTTCCTGGAGTTGCATGTTTATTGTACCTAATGTTACCGTTATAATGGAAATTTTCACCATTTTCAAGTTTCAGTTAACATTATTAAGTACTTCAGGTCGGCAAAATACTGTAACCATCTTTACTATTCACAAACAACACGATTTTCTTGTTAGTAAATCTATCTGTATGTTTGCCATTTGTACTAGAAAAAAAATATTTTAGGTTAAAAATAAAGTTTTGAATTCTTTGGCATATTTTTTCGTATAAAAAATGATATCCATATTAATAGATTAAAATTTATGACCGGTTTTTACACAACTACGTGAAGCTACGATAATAATTAAAAAATATTAACTGTTGCAAAAATAACACGGTATTTTCAGTTTGTTTTTACCACCAAAATATTTGAGACAATATTGATTATGATTATCATCTATGTACAAGAATAGCTTTTTATAGTTTAATTGTTTATGGTATAGATTTTTAAGTTAAACATATTATATTTTTTATTTTGGAACGAATTTCCTTATTGCGCGTTGTGAAAGGAGGATAGACGGAAAAAATTCTTACGAAAAGTTGTCACGACACTTTTTGCTATAGTAAGCTATTGTAAGCTTTGAGGATTGCGCATGTTTTTTGTTATTATTTTTTTATTTTTTATTATTATTTTTTTATTATTATTATTTTTTTCATGTTTCTCTGTCTGTCTCTCTCTGTAAGAGAGATAGAGATTACTAGAGATTGAGAGAGAGAGGGTTCGTTTCATCCGGGTGTCCCTTGACACCTCTCAACTTTTTTTTATTTATATGCCGCATTATTAATTATTAATAAAATCTATGCTTGCTATCGTCGGCACTTGGCGGAATTCCATTGTATATACACGTTTTTTGGAGTTAGCACTTATACTTATCCAATGTATACTTTATTTAACACTTTCTGTTACTTTCTAGCCAACCAGTTTCACTTTTTACAGTATCATCAGGGCTTCAAAACTTACCACTATAATTCGATCATGTTCCGGTCCGGAGAGGAGGGTATCCGGTAGACTTCCAGAATAGGCCTCACAAAGCAGCCATAAGACAACAACGCACCTATAACATCTACGATGCATATAGGCCATGGTTGTATCTTAGCAACCGTGTGAGTAATGAGTAACCGATTGGGAAACGCTTTGTTACTTCTCATATAAAAAAAATTCTTTATAAAATTTACTGCCTCATTGGTCGTCGGTAAGCGTACACGTCTAACTCTCCTAACCAAAACGCAAGGCGCGAGTTTGATTTCCGATGGGGGCAAGATTTACGTGATGAGCAAAGAAGTCTATATATTCGGATCTGGGTATTAATTAAACTTAAACTGGTAGTAGCAGTAGTAGTAGTAGTAGTAGTGGTAGTAGTAGTAGTAATAGTATCTTTACGCCCATATCCCCAAAGAGGTAGGCAGAGGCACAACCAGAGCACCCACGACTAGTCGAAGACACTAGGTCTCATAATGTGATAGGTGGCAAGCGTATCGCCAACTGGGCACATATCCAATCTCGAGCAACATTTTTTTATTAGAAAATTGGAAAAACCAAATTTTCGTTTCGTTGCCCGAACCAGGATTCGAACCCGGGACCTCATGCAGTCAAGTCCAACAACCGGACCGCTAGACCACAGAGGCGATTGGAACTGGAACTATTGGAACTTATACTGGAATCTATTTAAGTTTTTTTTATTTATATTGTGTCGTTAACTAACACCCGTAGTACACACTTATAATTTGCCTGCCTACTTTGGGGTTAGATCAATTTGTGCAATTTTATCAAGGTATTTTTTTTATGAAATGAAAAATGCTGACTTGTCAAACGATATTCTGTTATGTACACGAATGAAATAAACTTTACGATCTAAGCATGTACCAAATCTACTGTATAAATCGGCTGTGCCATTTTGGAGGAGTGCGAACTTGGACATCGTGACATATCAGTAATATTTAAAAATAAACTACACAAGTCATAGTAAGCTGAAATTAACCACTTTGACATGAAACATTCACAACTAAGGGTTACTCTGACACTAAAAATAGAAACAGATAATAAACTAAATTATTGCAACGTTAAGTAAAAAGGGACATGTTATACTCATATTTCACATCTTTAATATATGTAACATGTTATATTTGAACCGCTGGGACATACCGAAAAAGCCCCAAAACTTTAGTCATAAAACTAATAATATGTCAGCGTAATGAAAGCAGAAACAGAGAAATTAAAACAGACGAAAGCATCATTATTTTATTTAGGGTAGAAATTGTATATTTTTTATGATATTGAAAGCCAAACAAGCAGACGGGTTTCCTGAAAGTATAAAATTGACGCCGCCTATAAGAGACACCAAAGGTGGTAATGGTGCATTGCCAACCTGAGGCCGTAATATTAGGTCTCGAGCAAAAGTAAATGTACCGGCTACCTTATCTTCCGAACCGGAACACGTCAACGGTAAGCACTGACGGTATGGCATCAGGAATAGATAAGGCGGTGGTACCAATACGGGTGAGTCGCTGCGACTCTCTACCACCTGGTCAGATGTCACGGTGTTAGTGACGGTAAGCCTATGCTCCCCTTTTACGAGCTGCCTGGCAGGAAGGCAGATGGTCTTTACTGTAAATGAGCCCGGACCAACACGTGGGGAAAAATATTGACTTTATTGACGCCATGGCGGCAGAGAGTAAGTTTTTATACCAGCATTATTCTTCAACCATTCGTACCGTAAATATAACTGTCAAATTATATAAATATGAAAGCATATCGTGATTTAGCAGGTTGGTATTGGACTCGACTTCATAAGGTCCCGTGTTCGATCCTGGGGTCGGGGAACAGAAAGAAAATGTTGAAAGAAAATTTTTTTTTGGCGATTGGCTGGTCAACTTTTTAATGTGGGACTTAGTGTCTTCGGGTAGTCGTGGGAGCCCTGGTTGTGGCTACATTTTCAGGGATACAGGCGTGAAGATATTTTTTTTATCAATTTATACTGCAGATTGGTGTCCCACGGCCAGAATGTCAGGCAAATTAGGGAAGTCTACTGGCTATCCCACCCTTCTTTTAGGAATATGACAGTAACGCGTTGGATCCGTACCCGGACAAGGTGCCGTATAGCACTCTACCGTTATTGTCCGGTGAAGTTGTAAAAACCTCGCGGTTAGCAACATAATATTAGCCATTTCAAAAAAAAAAGCACTCTACATCTCATGGTTTTGTTAATATTGGTATTAATACCCTATTTAACCGGTGTTCGCATCATACGAGCTTTAAAGTAGAAAGGTATTAATTAATATAAATTCATAATTAAATCAAGATATGTAAATGTTTTTGGAAAATAAGTTGTATAAGATCTACATATTTCATTTATTGTTTTCCTTTAGCGGTTGGCTGGAAGAAATTTCATTCATTGGAGATAAGCTCACTCTTTGTGCTTACTTTTATCTAAGTCTTACATTTTTCTGCAGTTTTTATGGTGTACGATAAAGAGTTGATAATAATAATAATAATATGCACCCGTAATGACATTATGGTACTTTAATGCCACAGGAAGAGCGTAATTTTTTTATACATACTATGTTACAAATAATTCAGCTTTCTAGTGGCCAATCAAGGCCAAGTCTTCAACTATTTCCATACCGAACCGAACCGATCCGATCCTTGGCTTGGTTTTGGAATGTCTGCGTTCAATAGCTACGTACATAGACTTTTATCTATCCCTTTAAGTCAGGAAAGCTACAAAAAGGAGTTAAGCATAATTTGTCAGATGGCAGAGGCAAACGGTTATAATAGCAACATTGTTAAGTTTAATTAAAAATAAAACAAAGAAAGCAATGTTACGATTACTTTCTGCCGTGAAACCAGAAAATACTGTAAGGTACAAATCTAGTTTCACTTACGAGGGACAAATTTCCGAAAAAATTAAATGCTCTCTAAAGTCCAATCATATACACGTTGATTTAAAAAAACGTAATCCGTTAAGAAAAAATTGTACTAGTAAGGACAAATTAGACAATAAAGATAAGTCAGGTATTTATAGGCTTCAGTGTTCTGAATGTAACGGGACATACATAGGTCAAACAGGTCGGAGTTTTCAAACACGTTACAAAGAACATATAGCGGCGTTCAGAAATAAACATTTCGATAAATCCCATTTTGCAAAACATCTTTTGGAAGCTGGTCACAATTTGTCTAGTGATTACTCCTTCAAAATAATTCATACTTGTGAAAAAGGAATTAGGCTAAATATTTTAGAACAAGTAAAAATCATAAAATACAATAATGTGTCCATAACATTGTTGAATGAACAAATAAATATATCGAATTCCCCATTATTACGAATTTTTAGCAGCAATCGAGTCGCACAGAATTCTACATTCAATTTGTGAAGCAGTTACGAATAATTGATATTGGGGGGTTTGGTCTATATAAGGCGCAATCGAGGCGGCGGCAACTCACTCGTGTGTCGTCGTTTGTACGGTACGGTCGAATTCCTGAGGATGCCTCGGTGTAGAGGCGAAACGTACGTCGAGTGCGATTTGGTGTTCTCTGTGGTGAGTGCTTCGACAAAGTTGGCGAAGGACGTGACAAGTGACAATTTATATTATTTCCCGAGCCTTTCCTATATTCGTGTTCTGGTCGCGGAGGTGGATGGTGGGAACGTCAGTTAGGCTTGTCACATTCTGTGTCGTTTGGAGGATTATTTGTCACAACAGTTACACTGCTTACGCGGAATTAGCAAAATAAAGGCTTATTTTACATCTTTGCAAAGACTTGTCCTTCCGGAATATTTTAGTGAGTTGGGCAAAAAATATTCCTGTTTATAAATACAAGTCCTTTAAAAACAAAAAGGTTTCCGGTAAAAATGGTGTACCGACTTAAGCTTACAAAGATTGGATACTTTTCTGTAGCCGGAAGTAAATATTTAAAAAGAAAACACACAGAGGAGACTCGGTAAAACTGATACTATATTTTTGCATGTATATAGTTAATTTAAAATGGTTAGCTTTATAATAAAAGGAAGCTTTTCTCCGTGTTGGTCCGGGCTCCTGTGCGGAATAGACCATCTGCCTTCCTACCAGGCAGCTCGTAAAAGGCAACCATAGGCTTACCGTCACTAACACCGTGACATCCTACTAGGTGGTAGATTTTCGCAGCGACTCGACCAGATTGGTACCACCGCCTTACCTATTCCTGCCACCGTAACGTCCAATGCTTACCCTTGACGTGTTTCGGTTCGGAGAGTAAGGTAGCCGGTAAACTTACTTTTGCTCGAGGCATCTTGGCCTCAGGTTGGCAACGCATCATTACCACCTTTAGTGTCTTTAGGCGGCGTGAATTTCTTACCATTAGGAAACCCGTCTGCCTGTTTGCCTTCCATTATCATAAATAAAGCTGTGGTAATGCATATTATGCGAAAGTACAAAAATCACGGAAAAATGTAAATCCATTATAAAATTACATTAATAACCGACGATGGAAAGTGTACTTAATTAATGTTTCGAAGGTTGTTTTTGCAAATAAATTCATTGTTTTCCCGTATCAATCCGGACCTCTTGTGTAGCGTAGACCATCTTCCTTCCTACGAAGCAATTCTTAAGAAGCGAATGGTTAAAGCGAAAGGTTAAATAGACCAACAATATGATAAGATGCCGTGCAGAGATATAAATAATAAATAAATATTCCTGGACAAGCTACAAAAATTGAATCTAACCCCAAAGTAATCAATTTATGTGCTTGTGTAATGGGTGTTAGTCAACGATACTAGTACATAGAAATACTTAAATAAATACCAGAATAAATTTAATAAACACCCAGACCTGGAAATGTATTCGTCTAAATGTTTATCACACAAATGCCTGCTCCCAAAATCGAATCGAATCGAACCCAAGCCTCGCGGATAAGAAGTTAGGCGTATATGCTAGCCACGCGA
The DNA here is from genome assembly GCA_002245475.1 of Calephelis virginiensis. NCBI lineage: Eukaryota > Metazoa > Arthropoda > Insecta > Lepidoptera > Riodinidae > Calephelis > Calephelis virginiensis. The sequence continues at coordinate 230,505 of NJDC01000954.1, forward strand.
CCAACGAGGCGGTCTATTACATTCAGAAAACTCGAACCAACACTGGGTAAGAGGCTGATTGTCATAACTTGTATTGTAATAAGGCATATTTGATACAATAGTTACTAGTGTTTTTGTATCTCGATGGTGTAATACACTCTGTGTAATCTTCAGGGCCTGGAACGCAATTTGTACTTGGACTTCTAATCAAATGATTAAGAGTTAAATTCTGACAGGTTCAGTAGGTCGATCTGTAATGCTATTAGGGGGCCTTGCATAGGATTTGTTTATGTAGACGATAGCAGGCCGTTACATGATGGGTTTCGCTTTCCGTTTTACGATAGCATCCCAGTATATCTTTGAAAACTTAATGTACTCGTATGTTCACAGAAATTAGAGTTCATATAAAGGAAATTGTGATTTCCACTGTGTCAATACAAGGAATAAAAATAATCTTGCTGTGCATGTGTCTCGTCTCCACAGAGTAAGCCATTCTTTCATGGCCAAAGTAAACAGTTTTTTTTTCTACAATAAACTTCCCAATTATATGAAAGAACTTCCAATTAATAAATATAAGAAATGTGTTAAATGTAAATTAAATAAAAAGGGTTATTATACCATTGCCGAACATTATCATTTATTAATTACATTATTTTTTGTAAACATATTTTAAAAAAAAGACAAGCCCGCTGAGTTTCTTGCCGGATCTTCTCAGTATGCAGCCGCGTTCCGATCCGGTGGTAGATTTATTATTGTATAGACGCGTCACAGGTGCCTCTTCTAGATTTACGTCAAACAAAGATTTAATATTATTATTATTTTAGTCATTGACTTGACTGACGGTTAACTCAGCGTGTGAGGCAGTGACTGACATTTATGTGTATAACTTTTGTTAACAAACTTAATTCAGTAACTGTTGTGATACTGATAGTAAAATATGTCGTGTGATATTTTAAGATATCCATTTTGACGTGTTTAAAATTGCTTTAATAGTAGGAGTTTAAAAACAAATCGGGGCATATAGTTCGATAAAAATATTGTAGTTACATATTTATGCACAGAATTTTAGATGGAAGTGTCATTCAACATACTCGTACTATTGGACCATTGTATAGTTAATTCTTTAACTCCTGTAGACGAAGACTTTAACGTATTATAGTGTGATTTTTTGTAGTGTAACGTCCAGCAATCTTACCCTCAACATTGAGATCGGTGAAAGAGTTGAGTTGAAATAAAATGTCGGTTAATAAATGTGATGATGTTAGAAAGGACATTCTCCTTTTGCTTAAGTCATGTGGAAAGAATGACAGGTGAAGAACTATCAAAACATTTACGGCATTCGATACTCTACCTACCTAGTAAGGGTCTTGGCGTGAAGAATGTTACCCACTAGCTAAACGTATTTACGTATAACACGGCTGTGTTCATGACATAGCCACAGATTCAGTTTTTTTTTATGTTATAGGAAGGCAAACAAGCAGACGGATTTCCTGATAGTAAGAAATTCACGCCGCCTAGAGACACCAAAGGTGGTAATGATGCGTTGCCAACCTGAGGCCGGGAAGTTAGGCCTCGAGCAAATGTAAGTTTACCGGCTACCTTACCCTCCGAACCGGAACACGTCATGACGTTATGGCGGCAGGAATAGGTAAGGCGGTGGTACCAATCCGGACGAGTCGCTGCGAAACTCTACCACCTAGTCAGATGTCACAGTGTTAGTGACGGTAACCTATGCTCGTCTTTTACGAGTTGCCTGGCAGGAAGGCAGGTGATCTATTCTGCAAATTCTATTCCGGATCAACTTTTTTTGTTGCCCGACCCTGGAATCAAACCCGGGACCTGAGACCTGGACCCGGGACGGATTTGACTTCTTCGGGACCGGAAGAAGTCAAATCCGTAGAGAAAATGTAAAAACATACTAATCTAATCATGTTATTATGATTACGAAAGTTGAATAATGAAATGTTATAATAATCAAGCAAGTTTAAGTTTGAACCCTCAAGAATGAGTCATAATCGCTTCTCGTCACGTTTTGCCGCGACCGCATCGGCAGAACAATGGCCGTCGCTACCTAGAGCAGGTAATACACCTCCGCATTAAATATGTTATAATCTATGGAAACGATCTCCCGCCATTATGTCCAGAGAATGATAGTTTTGTGACTTGTTTACGCTATTCAAAAAGGTAGGCAATGGCACAACCAGGGCACCCACGACTAACCGAAGATACTAAGTCCGACAATATGATAGGTGGCAAGCCTATCGCCAACCGGGCACATATCCTATCCCAAGCAACATTTTTTTTATTAGGAAATTGGAAAAACCCAATTTTCTTTTTGTTGCCCGACCCGGGATTCGATTCCGGGACCTCACGCAGTCAAGTCCAACAACTGAACCACTAGACCACAGAGGCTTACGCTGTTCAACTTTGCATATATGTTTAAAATAAGTTTTGAGTATAATATATGATAAGAAGTATTAGAAAACTTAACCTATTCTTAAACGTACACTTTAAGTAGTTATTATATTCATACTAGCTGTTGCGAGCGGCGTTACCCGTGTTGTCTCACAGGAACATTGTTTCGGGATAAAAACTATCCTATGTGTTATCCCAAGTTACCCTCTATGTGTAACAAATTTTATGGAAAGCAATTCAGCAGTTTTAGCGTGAAGGAGTAACAAACAAACAAACATAAAAACTTTCGCATTTGTAATATTAATAGGATTTAAATGTATGATGTGTTTTAAACAAGAAATTTACAGATTTTTAGCGAGAATTATAGTATACTATTATTACAATTACCTAGAGATTCCGATTAAGGTAGTGAACATTTTGGTATCGTTGGGTAGGTATGACATACAAATATTACTTATTTTGTCAATTTAAGTAGGACTCACAAGCGATAATTATTCGGTAGCTTAGCAAATATTTAGAGTATCTTGGCGCATATATCCCGGAAGAGGTAGTCAGAGGCACAACTCACATCTAGCAGCTGAAACTAACAATAGATGTACAAAAGAGTGATTAGAGTGTGTTTAATGATATTTAATTAGTTGTTTTGTTATGAATGTACAGAATACCACGTTACTGCAATCCTTTTATTAACGTTAACTGAGTCAAATTTTGCACTTCATTGTAGCTAAGAACAGTCTCGACCATTTCGGCTTTCAAGCGAAAAATCCGCAACGAAATCTATAAATTCGTTTAGAAATAAATGTCACAGATACACACATACACATACATACAGACACACATATACACACACAAGACGAGAAAGTAAGAGAGGCAGAGATGAAGTTGTCAAACTTATAATACCCCTCTTTTATAAGCCCATAAGTCTCCATGTACCCGTAGAGAGATGATATTAAAAATCATTTGAAGACGAAAATCTAAACCGCAATAACGATGACATACGTAACCAAATTTTCCCTAAGAAGCTTAGCGGTTTTAGGACCTTCAACGAATTGTTTTCTAAACAACTTAGTCCGAAAATCGCGGTCATATACAAGGTTTAGTCTTAAAGGTTAACATTAACTGGGTGATTTAATTTATTATGAGATAATTTATTTCAATCTTGTTGTAAGTACAAAAAAAGCACCTTTCGTCACTCTCCGTTGCAGAATAGACCATCTGCCTTCCTGCCAGGCAGCTTGTAAAAGGCGAGCATAGGCTTACCGTCACTAATACCGTGACATCTGACTAGGTGGTAGAGTTTCGCAGCGACTCGCCCGGATTTGCACCACCGCCTTATCTATTCCTGTCGCCATAACGTCATGATGTGTTCTGGTTTTTAGGGTAAGGTAGCCGGTAAACTTACTTTTGCTGGAGGCCTAACATCCCGGCTTTAGGTTGGCAGCGCACCTTTACCACCTTTGGTGTCTCTAGGCAGCGTGATTTTTTATTGAAGGTCTTTATTGAATTCCTTAAATAGTAGAAAATATAAAAGTTGTTCGTTTTGTAACTTTATCAACTGGTAACCGACGCTTTTCCACTTTTTTAACACTCGTGGGAATCAAAGGAACTATAGGAATAAAAATCCCGCGTCTATTCTCTTGACATGTCGTACTAAATTTCGTCAAAATTAGTCTAGACGTTGAATTACAAATTTTGGCTCAAAACACAATCTAATTGTTGCATTTTTAATATTACCTTGTATAGAGTTGCATATCAAAAAATAGATACAAAAAATAAAATAAAATTAAAATAATTTATTTGCAGAATGTATTAGAAAACTAACATGATTCTACGATATGGTCTCAAAATATTTTAGTATTTACGAATTAACTATTTATATTTATTAAAAGCTTCATAATTTATGAAACACAATTTTCAAATGTGATTGGGTTTAGCCCTATCTACCGTAATACCACTGTAAATAATATACACTGTTATAAATTCCGGATATTCCGGATATTTATTGCCGGATCTTCTCAGTGTGTGGCCGCGTTCCGATCCGGTGGTAGTTTTCACTATTATATAGACTCGTCACAAGTGCCTGTTGTCAGGTGAATGCGAATAAAAATATTTCCTATTCCATTCTATTTGAAATTTAAACGAAGTTAATAATTACAAATTGTGGTTTGTTTTAATCATTTAACAAGAATAAAAATCCAATAGAAAGCCTACATATTATAATACTATTCATTGTTTATCAAATAAAATAAAAATACAATGTAGAAATATTTTAAAAAGAAAATCTATCAATAGCTTTTGTTTAAGTAATTATTTTACTGCTTTAATCTTTTTTATTTCAAAGCTTGGTTCCACTCGTGGCTTCGCTACTAAAAAATATTTTTAGCTTGCTAAAGAATATTTTTAATGATAATTACTATGAATATTTTTTAAACTATATTCGTTTAAAATTTCATCAAAATCCGTTAAGCAGTTTTTGCGTTGAAAGTGTAAGATACATCTATTTATTCTTACAAATTTTTGCATTTATACCTAATATTATTATTAGGATTAGTAATACAATGATAAGAAAAATAAGCTTAAGTGAACTTGTCTTTACATTTTCCAAAGCAAATAATAAATTTAATCCATACTCAAGTAAAATAACAAATGCAAATTACATTAACAAAATTTCATAAATGAGGACGATGCTTTATTAGTAGGAGGTCAATCACGAGGTCAAAAAAACTTTAAAATAAAATTTTCACTTTTATCGGCAGCACTTGGTTAAGTACCCTTGTATGCAAACTTTACAAGAAACACTTGCAATTTTCCACAATACACTGAACGTTACACTTATGCTAAACAGTATCACGTTTTTGCGACATCGTAGGGACTTTGCCACCAAACATAAAAAGCTAGTAATTAGGTGAAAAGTGCACATCGAGTCGTAAAATACCGTTGGCTCTACCATAACAAAGTCGTTACTTTTGAACAAGGAATCACCATAAAGGTGTGATGACCAGCATGACCATTGAGCGCGTGCGTGAGAGAGACGGAAATATGGCATATGCGTCAACGCGTCAGTGCCTCCATTCCAGCATTTAGCATCGCGCGTTGGATAACGCTGCGCGTATCTAACTTAAATGAATACCGCGAGTGGTTGTCAGTGAGAAAAGTGATTACCAATTTTCGAAATGGGTCGACTGAGTGTGATATTGTTTGTGACATTTATAACTATCGCATCTGCTGACAGAAAACCAACTATTGCAGAGAAACTGAAAGAAGATGCAGATCTTTCACAGGTACTAACTTAAAAACTTTTTGGAGTTTGTTAAGTTGTTTTAAAGTTATCACATTAAATAAAATGCTGCATTTTGTTATTTATTAATTCAATAGTGTCATACAAATTATGTATTGAATCCTTTTGTTTTATAAGAGTTAGTAAATGTACGCGTTTTAGATGTTGGTCTTTTGGTAGAGCAACAAAATACTCAGCGCCTAAGTTAGACCTAAGTTTCCATGAGAAATCTGGTTTTACGACTTTACGTTTTGAATAAATAAATACCTACTTCTTGGTAGGTAGTTAACTAGCAGCATAATATGAGTATGATATGGAAGATTGATGATTTAATATATAAGCAGATTTAGCTACATTGAAAAGTTTATTAATTTCTGCTGCCCACGACTTCGTTTGCGTAGAAAGCGTTATATAATACAGTAGTTATAGTTGACCCTGTGTTAGTCATCGCAAAAAAGCTAAACATACGTTTAATGGGTCATTACCAACAATACCTTCCACCACCACCAGATCCTCCACGTTATGTATTCTGCCATCATACTGAAAATGCCATGTCCCGGTCCGGGTAGCCGGTAGACTCGCACTGTAGACCCAACACCCCGACCATAGGACAGCAACGCACCTATAACATCTATAATTTCTCTACGCCACGGTTGTCTCTTCCGTGTTCGTAGTCTCATGCCATAAAAATACGAGTAGATTTTCACAGAAATGTATTTAGATGTAGGTATAAAAACTAGCATGTCTTCCCCTCAGACGTAATCTACTTACCTATTATGCTAAAGTCGATTCAACTACTCAAAATTTACTTATTGAAATGAATTAAGTGAAATGAAATGAAAATTATTTTTTTGCGGAACATTTAAAAAACAGTTTAAATATTTAAACATATTCTACCACATTGCAGTGTGCAAAAATTTTGATATTTAAGTGCGTATATTTTATTAATAAAAAAAATACATTTATAATAACACAATTATTACATAATCACAAAAAAAATGTAAATAAATTTAACCATATCTACTATAAAGTATCACCGTTTCCAAGCCTAGCCAGTGAGGAGAAGAAACGACAAAACAATCACTTCGGCAACTAAGGTCATACCCTATCTGCCTAGTACTACAACCGTTTCTAAACCTAGACAGGCAGTAGAAGAAACGGACAAGAACAAACTCCATTTGCAAAGAAGATTTCTATGATGACATTGTATTTTTAATTATTACCAATACTTTATTATTTATGATTTTTTTTTGATTCTGCAAGAAAATCGACTATTCACTAGTTTGCATTAAAATGCATTAGTTTTTGTTTGATTTTCTTATTTTTAAGATATAGAGTTAAAATCACTGCTCGTTTTTTGTACACATATAATCTACCTTTATTTAGGTAGGTAATTGTATTAAATTGTGATACGCGTGAATGTTTTAGGTACGCACTTATCAAATGTCGCAAAGAAAAGCGTGACCTTTTTTTATTTAACATGTAATTAATTAAATTATTCGATGGTGGGTTACGTGACCTTTAAACCAGGTTTTATCATCCTTACCTACTGATTTTACAAATGGGAAAGTGATTTTGTTTGTCTGTTTTTTCTTTCACGTCGCAACGAACGATGTCATTTTACGTAATTTTTATGTATGGAGATAAAATGACAGTTGACATTTTATCCCAACCAGTTTCCTGTAGCAGAGCTAAATCATTTATTACGAGGCGTAGCCGCGCTTAATAAAACATTATCCTATCATAGTAATAAATGATTTTTTTTTGTTTTTTTATGATATTGGATGACAAACAAGCAGACGGATTTCCTGATGTTAAGAAATTCATGCCGCCTAGAGACACCAAAGGTGGCAATGGTGCGTTGCCAACCTGAGGCCGGGATGCTAGGCCTCTAGCAAACGTAAGTTTACCAGCTATCTTACCCTCCGAACCGGAACACGTTTTGAATTTTGAATTTCTAGTAATATTTTAAACGGATATTTTTTTTAAAAAAATCCTTAGTTGGTATTACCTTAGTTTCAATAACCTGTCTCATTTTTCCCTTTTTTGTCTAAAGTAACTTCAATATACAAATACATATCCATACACCTTAACATTACTTGCTATTTGACTGCATCTGTATCACCGTTGCTTCTGTGATCTAGTGGTTCAGTTGTTGGAATTGACTGCATGAGGTCCCGGGCTCGAATCCCGGGTCGGGCAACAAAAAGAAAATTGGGGTTTTCCAACTTTCTAATAAAAAAATGTTGCTCGGGATTGGATATACGCCCGGTTAGCGAAAGACTTGCCACCTACCACATGGTGGGACTTAGTGTCTTCAGCTAGTCGTGGGTGCCCTAGTTGTGCCTCTGCCTACCTCTTTTGGGGATATGGGCGTGAAAATACCGCAATGAAATTAAGGTATTTAATATTTTCATTAAAAATGTATGCTTGGATTGGCGTGCGGCCCTAGCCATTTCCACTGTTACAATTACAACAGCTTTGTGTCTAAGCCTCCATTTGGTGAGAAGTTTTCGTAATGAAAAACTGCCTAATTACGTCCAATAGTCATCGTTACAATAAAGATTTGGCCTCAAAAAGATGTCCCTGGCTACGTTCATCACAATTATATCCTAATTATAAAGTTAGAGTTTGTTATAAAGTGCCTGTACATGCCGAATTTCAAGTTCTTCGGTCCATAAGCTTAGGCGTGTTTTTTTTATGATGTTGGAAGGCAAACAAGCAGATTTTCCTGATGGTAAGAAATTCTCGCCGCCTAGAGACACCAAAGGTGGTAATGGTGCGTTGCCAAAATCCGGGTGAGTCGCTGCGAAACTCTGCCACCTAGTCAGATGTCACAGTGTTAGGGACAGTAAGCCTATGCTCGCCTTTTACGAGCTGCCTGGCAGAAAGGCAGATTTTTACGTGATAGTTCAGCGAATAACGACACAGGTTTCCTAATGGTTAGGGACAACCGTAGCCTATAGACACCTTAGAAGTAACAGGTGAGTCGCAGTCCTGAGGTCAGAATGTTAGACATAGTGCAAGTCTACCGGCTACCCTATCCTCCGTATCGGAACATGACAAAGTCATTATGGTAGCAGGAATAGGTAAGGCGATGGATGCCTACTCGGACAAGTCACTGCAAAGCACACTACCACCAGCTTGATGGTACTGACCTATATTTCAACCAATGCTCGCCTCTTACGAGTTGTCTAGCAGGAAGGTCGATGGTCTATTCTACTCAGCGAACCCGAACCAACGTGGTGAAAAATTACGGAACATAGTTTCAAGTTTCTTGTAAAATAAAATAAATGAAATCAGGTTTGCGTGTTAATGCATAATGGGGTTGAATTCTGTCAACTGAAGTTGAATCCCTGTGAATGGGATAAAAATTGGCTTGCAGTATAGTAAATTGGTCCTTCTGTACGTTATAAATCATGCCTCTTTGGTTTGACACCTGGACCGCTGTCCAGGTGTTGGACTTGACTGCATGAGATCCGGGATTCGAATCCCGGGACTGCAACAAAAATAAAGTTTGGTTTTTCCAATTTTCTAATAAGAAAAAACATTGCTCGGGATTGGATATATGTCCGGTTGGCGATAGGCTTGCCACCTATCACATTGTGGGACTTAGTGTCTTCGGCTAGTCGTCGGTGCCCTGGTTGTGCCTCTGCCTACCCCTTCGGGGATATGGCTGTGAAGATACTTTTTTTTTATAAATCACTCACATCGCGATCATTTCAATAAACACACGGGTTATAAAAACACAGACGAAAATTAGAAAACGAATTTAACGTTCGGTTGCCTATATAAAGTCGTATGTAGATCTTCTGAAATAAACTTATTAAAGAGCTAATGAGCTACGAACAACAACTCCTGTCGGTTTCATTAGTATCATTTTAAACAGGTTGTCCTTGTACTGCCTAATGGAAGGCAATTCCTGTCCATATAACGAATGCTTTTCCGAAGTTACCAACGGTTATTAGAGCGACATCGATTTTCAAAATGGGGGTAAAAAACTTATTTCTCACATTTCAATATTGAAGCCTCTGGAAAAAATGTAAACTACGTCTAGAAAGCTGTTTAATATAAGTAGTTAAGTCAGACTCAAATATAAAAGAATTTGAATTAAAGTAAAAAAAATAAGGAACCTTCACCACGTAAAATACAAGACTCATTAATACTAAATTTTGTTTGAGTTTTATGCAAGAAGCTTATAGATAAATCGATCAAACGTAATTATGACCGACTAATTTTAAAAAAGGTTTTTTTTATATGTTAATGGAAGGCAAACAAGCAGACTGATTTCCTGATGGTAAGAAATGAAATGGTAAGAGAAAAAAAAGCCGCCTAGAGACAACAAAGGTGGTAATGGTGCGTTGCCAACCTGAGGCTGAGATGTTAGGCCTCGAGCAGGAATATGTAAGGCGGTGGTATCCGGGCGAGTTGCTGCGAAGCTCTACCACCGAGTAGGATGTCACGGTGCTAGTGACGGTCGCCTTTTACGAGCTGCCTGGCAGGAAGGCAGATGGTCTATTCTGCACAGGAGCCTGGACCAACACGGACAATTTTCAAATACAAAAATTTAAATTTGGAATAAAATAGTAATTTATGCGGACGACAATAATAACAATTTTTTTCATTCGAAAAGCGGTGTCACGATCTGGCAGACTAGTCAGAGCGTGATTAAATTTATATGTTTGATACCATCCCGAAATCATCACCTGTCTTCCCATAAAATAACCATCAAAATATGTTCATTATTGGCCGAGTTATCACGTAACAAACATACAAAAATATGCAGTGGAATTACATACCTCCATCTAATCTCCATCTTTTTAGAGTCAGGAAACAATTATCTATTCATAATTTTTATGTTATACTATGTAGTCTTAATTATATGTACGCTGTTGTGTAAGTATGCCAGTATGAGGTACCTAATTTCATTCAAATTCAAATTTATTTGTTTTATTTAATTTTTTGCACATTTGATCTCTATTAGCCTAAAGGTTGATTGGGAAAGAATACATTTAGCATTAAGTTCGTATTTTGTACTCACAATTTTTGTTTGTGTACAATAAAGTTTAAATAAATAATACAAAACATTTTATCTTAGTGGTATGGCTCAAACTTATAAAGCCAACTATATAAAGAGATTGATATCATATAGAGCGAAGATTCTGACTCTCCAAGTGCTGAGACCGAGACGTAAACCCTGCAAACCCTTACATCTTATCAAACAGCTCGGTCGTTACGTACACTCTTCTTTGTTTTCACGTTGAGATAGTAAAAACGTCTTCATTTCAAGACATCTCAATGTCTTTGGTCTTAAGTCATTAGTTTTTTTTATATTATTATCAGTCCATACTTTTAAACCCTGGCGAAAAAAGAGGGGTATAAACAAGTTAATTGTGATTGTGTGTGGCATTATACTTTTTGAATGGATGGATCGGTTTCGATGCACATTCTTTGTTTGAAAGCATACGTGATCGAGATGGTTCTTTACTACGCGCTATGTTAGTTACATGCAGGCTTTGTAGGGATTATTATGAGTTAATAATTTTCTTGCCACCTATCACATTGTGGGACTTAGTGTCTTCGGCTAGTCGTGGCTGCCCTGATTGTGCCTCTGCCTACCTCTTCGGGGATAAAGGTGTGAAGATACTTCCTTTAATAATATTTAATTTGAGTGCTACAACTATTGTTTAGTTATCTTTTAAATCAAGTTTTGGCCAGAAAAAAATGTGAGTCCAAGCTCAGTCTGACTGCATCTTATTTCACATTTTAGTATTCTACATTATGTCTCCAACTCCACCATCTTGTGTATTATATCGTTTTGTGATAAGGTTTAATGTGACTGCAAACGAGGATTGTGTTTTACCCTGTTTTGGTCCGGGCTCCTTTGCAGAATAGACCATCTGCCTTCCTGCCAGGCAGCTCGTAAAAGGCGAGCATAGGCTTACCGTCACTAACACCGTAATATTCTATTAGATGGTAGAGTTTCGTAGCGACTCGCCCGGATTGGTACCACCGCCTTACCTTTTCCTGCCACTTTAACTTCCAATGCTGCCGATTCTCTCGGATTTGTACCACTGCCTAACCTATTCCTGTACCCATAACGTCATGACGTATTCCAGTTCGGAGGGTAAGGTAGCCGGCAAACTTACTTTTGCTCGAGGCCTAGCATCCCGGCCTCAGGTTGGCAACCCACCTTTACCACGTTTGGTGTCTGTAGGAGGCGTGAATTTCTTACCATCGGGAAATCCGTCTGAATGGCTTCCATTATCATAAAAAAACCTGTCTAGTATATAGTTTCAATTCGATCAACCCATCAAGAATGTGCTTCCGTACAAAGTTTAACGCTTTATTTAACTTCCTTTAGAACAATTAATACAGCTAATGTTTCAAACGTTCAATCTATCAGCGGTTAACGGAACTTACTAGTCATATTGTAGATTACGGGTCCCGTTAAATTGTAAATTAATAAAGTTATATTAGATCTGTATTCTTATTCATAAGTCAGTTTGTTTAAGTTTACATTTTCTTTATTCAGCCCTTGGGTTTTAATAACGGACACAAATTAAATCTATCGAATATATAAGAATGAATCTACATTTCGTGCGGTCATCGCATTATACCTAAACGGATGTACCATTTTTGCTCACAAGTTTTTACTTTAGTTATTGTTTGGAGAAGGTTCTTATGAAAAGAAAAACAGCGAAAATTGCAGGGAAAAGTGGGAGAAATAATCCTTTAATCCAAATTGTTAATACATATTAATGTAAAGCGATACGAAATTTGCCGGGTCGTCTAGTTTTTATATAGTCTAACGCTAGGAATCCTAAGAAGAATATAGACCAGACCAATCGTATTTCTGCCGAGCACCTTGAAAAAACTTGAGTTTTTTTCTATCACTAACTCTGTGACTAATACTAGGTGATTTCTGCGATGACTCCCTCTGATTTATAACACTTTTACGTTATAATCTTACAGACTGTCACAGACACACACAGATACTTCAGACTTATAAATACCCTAAGACAAGATCAAGTATCGAATATGAAAACTTTCACTGTTAAAACATATTACTGGCAATTAGTTCAATCAGTGGCGTCCGAGATGACTCACTGGATCGTTAAACAGTAGGAAGTTCTTTTAATTATTCAATTCAGCTTCAACCTGACGTGTAATATGATATCCTAGTTATTAAAGATTGGTTGTAGAGTCAATGATATGGTTTGTCGGATAAATATTACTATTAACGTACCTTCACGCCAAGTCCCTTACGGGGTAGCCAGAGAGTAACGAGAGCCAAATATCACAATCCTTGCACTTGTCTGGCTTCATAAGAACCGTAAAGGACTTGACGCCTAACTACACCCACTAATCGCGAGGCTCAGGTTCGATTCTCGATGGAAGCAGGCATTTATGTGATGAACATTTAGATGCCTATATTTCCCGGTCCGCGTGTTTATTAAATTTATTCTGTAATATGTATTAGTGTCGTTGACTAACACCCATAACATAAGTATAAAATTTTCTTACTTTGGAGTTAGATTCAATTTGTGTTACATGTCAAGGGATATTTATTTATTATTACCATTACCATGAAATGATGGTAATGGTCATCAAGAAATTAGATCGTTTAGTGAGAAGTTTGCATTTTAATATTGTATCTAAATTGTTACGTCCCGCACAAAATAAGTTTAAAATTGATTAGCCAGCGTTAAATTATTTGAAACTTTTAATCAGGCCACCGATGGAGCACAGATTATAATATATTAATTTGAGGCATTAACTAATGCCCCGTTCATAAAATCAACGAACCGTTATTTCTTAGTATAAATATTCGTGTAGTATACACTACATAGTTTAAAACAAATTCGGCTAGCCTTGGGTGCCCTGGTTGTACCTACCTTTTAGGAGATGTGGGCGTGAAGATACTTTTTTTAGAGTAGTCTACCTAAAAGCAACCAGGCGTTACTTTGCACTGTTACAGTGTCAACCATTTCTTTGATTTAACTACCGCAAAAACGGGGCATAAAATGATATAGGTTAAGAGAAAAGTTGTTACCACTGACATTTATGCCAAATCCCTCAACTAACATAACTTTTATTAGCTTTGTTGAACCATTCATGAAAGTACATTAGGCTAAAACCCCAGTTAAATCCCGGCCTGGGTTTGTAGTGTTATCGGTATGTATGGCACATTCCCGGTAGATGTGTGGCTTTCCTCCTAATGGCTTATGGTAAGTGAGGACGATTGGCTAAATGGGATTGCGGAAACATGTTTTTTTTGCGCGTGAGGATATGTCCGGTAATAAATGACAGATTGATGTTTTTTATGACCTTGCCCTTTGCGTTTCGTAACTCTTATTTTATTGGATAACACTATTTTTGACTTTCGAAAAAGGAAGTTTAAAGATGGTATATTCTGTGTTAGTTTTATTTCAATTTTATCAATATCTGTTCAGTGGTTTTTAAGTTGTACTTTTTAAATGCTTATAAATTTTTAAGTCCAAATTTGTGGCTGTGGTCTAGCGGTGCGGCGTTAGACTTGACTTTATGAGGTCCCAATTTCGATCCCCGGATCGGACAACAAAAATTAAATGAGTTTATAAAATTTTCTAATAAAAACAATGTTGCCCGGGATTGGATATAATATATGTCCGGTTGGCACTAGGTTTTTTCACCTATCACATTGTAGGACTAAGTATCTTCGGCTAGTCGTGACTGTACCTCTGCCTACCGGATACAGGCGTAAATTTTTACGAACTTTGAATTGTTGCAGTTAAATGATCAACACCTATCTAGATCAGTGGTTTCCAAAGTTGTTTGGGCTACGATCCATCTAAAAAAGTTCCAAAACTCGGGAGACATCTCTAGAAAATTTAATTGTTACTAATATGAATAAAGGACTAATTTGGAACACATTTTTTTTATAACTTAAAAATTTGATTTAATTAAGTCTTAATTAAATAACTACATCAAAAAAGTCATTTCAATGGAAATAATGAAATTGGGTGGGTACTCTGGTTATGCCTCTGCCTACGGGCGTGAAGATACTAATTATAATGCTAACCATGTTAGACAATCCGGCCTCACATAGGTATGACTCATCTGCTATCGGCCAATGTTCATAATGTATCTCAATCTAATGGATTTCAAGCAATCTAGATAGCTGCGTATCCAGCACCTAATTGCCATATTTATCCTGTCCACAGATATGTTATTGGCAAGCGATAACATAAAAATGGATCAAAATATCAATCTTGGACAGCAAGTTTTGGATTAGTATTGATTATTAATATTGGCCGTTAGTCAACAAAATTGAAGATCTTATTGATTTCTCGGAAGATTTGTCACTGAACACTAATTTCAATCATAAGCAGTTTACAAAATTCTGGCTGTTGGTTGCTTCCATGTTCGATTGATGGTGCTGTCAACCATCTCCTTTCTTTTACTAACTCCTATGGTAGCACTGCTCATCAACATTTTTGCTTGATTAGTTCCCAATCTCTCCGAAATAGTCCCCAATTTTTTTTAAATAATGATAAATGGGTAAATTGCAGACACTACGTTTATTTTTGGCTGCACTTGGTTTTTCACACTAAAAGTTTCTAGTATTACAAAATAATCATACTTCCTCAACAAAATGAAAGTTGGGTTTTTCCAATTTTTTTACAAAAAAAAGTTGCTCGGGATTGGTTATATGCCCGGTTGGCAATAGGCTTGCCACCTATCACATTGTGGGACTTAGTGTCTTCGGCTAGTAGTTGGTGCCTTGATTGCGTCTCTGCCTTTCTCTTCAGGGATATGGGCGTGAAGGTACTTTTTTCCATTTTTTCTTTATAACAAAACTTAGTTTAATTCTAAATTTATTATACATTAATATACTAGCTGTTGCCCGCGGCGTTGCCTGCGTGGTAAATGATCCAACAGGAACAATTTTTCGGGATAAAAACTATCCTATGTGTTAATTCAAATTACCCTCTATGTGTGCGCCAAATTTCAAGAAAATCGGTTACCAGTTTTTGGGTGAAGGAGTAACAAACATACAAACTTTCGGATTTATAATATTAATAGGATTACGACACAGAATTAAACAGTAGCTTTCCGATATCAGTCCATGTACGCCTTTAAAAAACTGCAAAAAATTGATTCCATTTGCATTATCATATCGTCAAGTAGGTAAGTACACAAAAATGTATCACTATAAAAAAATAACTGAAAGCCTCTTGTCGGTCCTGGATTAAATTTATAATAGGACTAGAAACATGGTCTACCGTTAAAAAAAACAAAATTATGTTCTAATCTACTTTAATCCTACCGACGAATTGATAGCATCTTTCTTTTGCAGTCGGTTAAAATATCAGATACGTGCATATGTTGTGAATAAATTCAACCAAGTGCTAAATGCAACATTGTCCGCTTATACCTTGAAGGTTGTAAAGTATAAGGTTGCAATCTACCCACGAAACACGAACGTTCATAGGGCTTCATGATACAGTTCACAGAAACGGTAGAATATTTCCCATTTGAGAATACGTAGTGATATCTTAAAAAATAGAATAATAAAAATTTATGAAATGAAAAATATTTATTTGTGGAACATGTGTGTTAAACAGATGTTACGAAATTATTGAGGCATTCCCACATATTCTACCAACTTGTGGTGTTCAAACATTTTTATACATATTTATCAAAATTAATTACATTTATTTTAATATATATTTTTTTATATTCGTTATGTTATTAGTTATTCATACAAACAAGTTTTATACCTACCGTAAATTACCATCGTTTTCATACCTAGCTAGTCAGAAAAGGAAATGTCAAAACAAATCCCCAGCAACGAGTACTATTACAACCAATCTACCTTTTTCTACCACCGACTCATCTAGCCAGGCAGGAGAAGAAACGCCGAAATGAACTCTTTGGTAACCATGAATCTGAATCAGAATCAGAAAAAATCTTTATTCACGTGAACTATACAAGTGGTATTTGAGCGCTTCGATATCTTTATAAACTACCACCGGATCGGAATCTACAGTTCAATTAATTATTATTACAAAATATATTCTATTACTTATTTTTGTCTTCAAGAAAATTTTGTCTAACAGTAAGTCAAATACTTTTAAATTTTTTTAATGGAAATAATTAAAATCGTCAAGAATTTGGTTATTAAGCAATAAGGACATGCGATACAGGTAATTTTTGTAAATATTGAGTTTTTGATTAGACACATGTAGTTTCTCAATATTTCTAAAATGTGACAAGTCTAGGGCTTCAGCATTTGTTTAAAACAAGTTATTTTTTTCACAAATACACATACAGCCAAAATAAATGAAATATCTTGAGTGACTTAAGTATAAACTGGTTTACAGTAGAACTATTTAAACTATGCGCTTCGGCTATATTCGTCAAGTTTCGGAAATCCAAATGTATTTTAATGATATCTATATAGAGTTGTTATTACACATAATTAATCATTTCGCTTAAATTTAGATAAGGTCAGCCTTGCCTTCTTTTGTATAAAAAAACGGGTTGCACTCCGGCAGTGTCGGCAGAAGTGAAAACTTGAATATTAACGTCGTGCATTTTTGTTAGTTTGGAATGGTTAGGAAATAATTTTGCACGAATTTCTTTAATTATCAGTATGAAAGTACTGTCATTTATGTGGTAGGATATAATTTTTTTATGATATTGGAAGGCAAACAAGCAGACGGATTTCCTGACGTTAAGAAATTCACGTCGCCTAGAGACACAAAAGGTGGTAATGGTGGTAAATTACTCATTTATTGCGCTATCGTACACAAACATGACAACACGAACGCCCTGCGCCGTCTTACGAATTTTTGTCTTACGAATCAGGTCACGTGTCCTGACGCGAGTTTAGAAGTTTTTACCCATTCCAAAAAAAGTGCGCAACGCCGCTAAAGAAGTTTTCACTTCAAAAAAACCTTGATAGGTCCATATCACATAATGACGGCAAACTAATTAACCAAGTTCTGAAATGAATCACAACGCATCTCGTTGAGATGAGTCACAAGGGTCGTTCTTTGTGACCGAGTCTCCCATATCATTAACCTGAAACTATGAATTCTTAAATACGTTAAATTGGAATTATTATACACTTTACATAATTAATGAAAAGCAGATTAATTTTGCTCATACCGGCACAATGAAGTATTATATTTCAGGGTGAAATTGGGGGAATCTAAAACTAGGATGTATTTTGTGTACCAATCAGTTTCGAAAGTTAGGCAATTATGACGAAATTTGGCAAATGGAGCATATTGGTATAAGGAGAATTCTATGATCAAAAGAGTTTTAATTATTTCGGTATTTCGATGACTTTGAGAGTTTTGTCTTTAATATAAAACTTAAAACAAATTTAATATAAAAAAATATACATATGTAACCTTCATCACACGAGAATGGATAGACTGATTTTGCTTATTTTCTTTTTGTGTAAGTCATTGCCAGAAGATAAAAAAAATTATTTAACTTTAATATTCATAGTATGGACAAGATAAACTCTGTCGGGCTAACTAGTATATAAATAAATAGTAGCTAGTCTCAGCTCCGCACGGGTGGACAAACTTCTGTATTATTATACATATAAACCTTCCTCTTGAGTTATTCTATCTCTTAAAAAAGCAACTAAACCCATGGCGTAGTTTTTAATATCTAATAAATAAATAAATATCCCAAGTATAAATAGCCAAGCATAAGACAAGTTACACAAATTGAATCTAACCCCAAATTAAGCAAATTATATGCTTGTGTTATGGGTGTTAGTCAACGATACTAATACATAAAAATACTTACATAGATACAAGAATAAATTTAATAAGCACCCAGACCCGGAAATGCAGACATCTAAATTTTCATCGCACAAATGCCTACCCCCGTCAGGAATCGCACCCGAGCCTCGCGAATGGCCGGTTTAGTTAGGCGTTTACGGTAGCCACTCGAACAACGAGGCGGTTAATAATTCATAAGGACAGACATCGGGCAGCGATTTTATTTTATACTACGTAACCAAGATGTCTAATTTGATATATTTTCATAATAAATCAGAAGTTTACGTAGAATTTACCGAAATGTAGATTAACATACTTTCCCCTTTTTTATTCTATGGATTTTGTTAAACCAAATTTAATATTCTAAAGTTTGTATACTGATAAATTAACTTTACCTTTCAAGGGATAAGGAAAATCGTTGAAAAATCAAGCTTCCCTTCTTTGAAAGTAAAATATAAAATTCTATTCAAACAATGATTTTATAAATTAAGTTTTTTGACGATTTGAACGGTTTGGATTGGAATTTGCGCCTCTAAATCAATTTCGATAAAAGGTCACTTTAATTATAAAAAGCTTATAGAGTAAACTATAGAAAAATCAACTTCGTACTGTAAAAACACAGAAAAAATAACGAACTGACAGCAATAAAAGAAACTCCTTTAACCGCCTTAGCAACCTATTTTGATTACTTTTCTTTATCTTAAATGTTTCCTAGTCATTTTTTCTTCAAATTTCCTTGTTTTCCTGTAGAGATTAACTATAAAGGACTTCTTAAATTCACTTTTTCTATTAAAAAAAAAAGTATCTTCACGCCCATATCCCCGAAGAGGTAGGCAGAGGTACAACCAAGGCACCCACGACTAGCCGGAAGACACTTAATCCCACAATGTGATAGGTGGCAAGCCTATCGCCAACCGGGCACATTTCCAATCCCGACCAACATTTTTTTATTAGAAAATTTAAAAAATCCAATTTTCTTTTTGTTGGCCGACCCGGGATTCGAACCCGGGACCTCATGCAGTCAAGTCCAACACCCGGACCGCTAGACCACAGAGGCGATTCTATTTTTAACTATATAATATGCGTAAAATCTTATAGCACTGTGTAGTTTGATGCCTCTATATCTGTAAATTTGTTTCTTAATCGACACATAAACATGTCACACTTGTTTTGACGTCGGGTATAAAAAAATCAGATTTAATGTTGATTCGGTACTTCTGTGTAGTATGGAGTATTTGCCATTAAATGGGATATTATTACCTAGGCTACTAGTGGCAGATTGTTGTGCTGCCTATTCATGATACCAAAATGGTTATAATCGTTTTGGTTTTGTCAGGTTTCTATACTTACCTAACTTCCTAACTTTATGTGAAAACACAACTTAGTAACACAAATAGAATGAGTACAGATTACTTGCATCCAATTTAGATGGACTACCTAATCGCCTCTATGGTCTAGCGGGCCAGGTGTTGGACTTGACTGCATGAGGTTCCGGGTTCAATTTGCGGGTCGGATAACAAAAAGAAACTCTGTTTTTTCCAATTTTCTAATAAAAAAATGTTGTTCGGAATTGGATATGTGCCGGAATTAATGATATACCACCTATCACATTGTGGGACTTAGTGTCTTCGGCCGAAGAGCTAAGCACAACCATTGAACCCACGACTAGCCGAAGACACTAAGTCCCACAATGTGGATAGGTGGCAAGCCTATCGCCAACCAAGCACATTTAGACTAAGACCTGCAAGTTTTGATATATTTCTAAGTTAAAATTTATTTAAATCAGTTCTGCTATTTAATGTGAAAATTTGAAATACATGCAGTCAAAAAAGTATCGGGAATCAATTATTTTCCAAATTTAACAATTTTTAGTTATTATTTATTGTAAGATTGACACTACTGTTAGGCACGTACTCACGTAGTCCGTTTTGGCACGAAATTTGAGTTGCATCTGTTATTTACATGAAATGCAAGTTATATCCCAACAAGACATTAAAAAAAAATGTTTTCAAGACGACGACATAAGGTTTGTAAGAAATTAAAGTAAATATCTTCACGTCCATATCCTCGAAGGAGTATGCAAAGGCACAACCAGGGTACCCACGACCAGCCGAAGACACTAAGTTCCAGAAGGTGAAAAAGATATCAGATCTCATGTAGATCCAAGCTTCTGAATCTACACGGCGTAACTCTACCGACCCTAACTTCACAAATTCTGCATATCAGTTCAGTTCATGCATATCAGCATGTTAGGCTTCGGCGATTTGTAACCGTCATGGAGGTGATGCGATTATTTAGTTTCAAAAATAAGTCATTTTCAATAGATCGCGGAAGCGCTGGCTTGTTCATTGACCTAAGATAAAGAAATGGAAGAAATTATCATGTAATTTCTTACATTAAGCATTATATGAAGTATGTAAAAATATCTGTAAGTTATTGATACTGGTACGATCTTGACCACTTAATTGGACAGCCGTCGTCTCAAACGACCACATCCGCCTATCTCCGGTATCTCGCAGCCTAAGGCCAAGCGGATAATTTATTAAATGAATTATTTAATATCCCATACGAGAGAATTTGAGACAATGGTTACGTTAATATGTACTTCGTAACAAATTTCTAATACTCTTATTATTCATTTAAACTTTTACGTAACTGTACTTGTGTTTGTCTTTCCAAGCTATGTTCCATTAGTTAGCAATTCCGTGATAAAATTATGTGAAAACAATACAAGAGTTTCCTTAATAAAAATATATACTTGGAAGTTTTGTTAAGAGTCGACGATGGAAAATATCAAAAAAATGTGTGATTTGTCTCGGATTTCGCACAGATTAATAATAATATCAGCGCTTGCCGTTGACGTGTTCCGGTTTGGAGGGTAACGTAGCCGGTAAACTTACTTTTGCTCGAGGCCTAACATCCCGACCTAAGGTTGGTAAAGCACCATTTCCGCCTTTAGTGTCTTACTATCAGGAAATCCGTCTGCTTGTTTGCTTTCCTATACCATAAAAAAAAGATTGATACTGACAGATGTATTGTGTATTTGTGTAAATGAAATAATTTTCTTTTGCTATTCAGTGGCACGCAAATTATTTCTATTATTTAAAAAAAAATTGCTCGGGATCGGAAATGTGCCCAGTTGGCGATAGGCTTGCCACCTATCACATTGCGGGACTTAGTGTCTTCGGCTAGTCGTGGGTCTGGTTGTGCCTCTGCCTACCCCATCGGGGATATGAGCGTGAAGATGCTTTAATTTATTGACAGAACATTTTTTAAATATTGATTTTTTAAATAGCAATTTCCTATTAATTTTTTTATTGTCATTTTCATAATTTAAAGATGTATTTCATAGCTATAACATTGTGGTTCGACCTAAATACTGATTTTTTTATCCTATTAGGGATTAACTTTAAAAAGGGATGGACTTTAGTAATGCTAACTTTTAGTTCTTTTCGTAGATTTCTTTCCAAGCGATTGCATTTTAAGCAAAATTCAT
This sequence comes from Calephelis virginiensis, assembly GCA_002245475.1. NCBI lineage: Eukaryota > Metazoa > Arthropoda > Insecta > Lepidoptera > Riodinidae > Calephelis > Calephelis virginiensis. The sequence continues at coordinate 252,463 of NJDC01000954.1, forward strand.
TATCTTATCAGCGTCAGTTCAATGAATTTTTAAGTATGAGTATACATAGTATAATAATTGCAATCTATTTATTAATATACATTTTTATTTTTATCAATATAAAAATGGATCCCCAATTCCCGGATGGACCAATTTACTAATTTTTTTTTGTTGTCTCAATTAATATCAGGAGAACGTTCAAATATGAAGAGAAAAACAGAAAATTTCAAGGAAAGTGGAAAACAATGCAGTAATTTATACTAACTTTTAGTAGCTGTTAATGTCAAGCGACACGACGTTCACCAGGTCGGCTATGTCTACTATTTTAATATTTTAAATGCAAAAGTTTGTATGTTTGTTACTCCTTCACTCGAAAACTGCTGAACCGATTTTCAATAATTTGGCACACACATAGAAGGTAACTTGGATTAATAAGAAGAGTAGTTTTTATCCCGAAAATATATTCTGTAGGATCGCTACCCACGCGAGCAACGCCGCGGGCAACAGCTGATAACAATTATCTCATAGTAATTTTATTAATTCCACGACTCTTTTAAATAGTAATTAAACGTGACAAAATCTTTGACTATCAGTTATATAATGTTTATTAGATACCATGGACGATCCGTTTTCTACTTATACTCAAACTGGGACGAGTTCATTCGGGTGGGGTTAGAAAGATTATATTACATACACTAACTAGTAAGTGTTCTTCTGTAGTATTATAAAAATTGTACAGTCTCGTTGTGTTGTGTGTATCCACATCATGTATATTTTTCTCCTCATGTTATAAAAGAATTATGTTTTTTACAAGGTGCTCCTTTAATATTATAAAGAGAGTAATAATAATACTTGTAACTTGTAATTTTGGACACTTACAAACATTGATCTCTATGAAAAACAGCTGCATGTAATGAAATCGGAATAGTTTACATTGACCATTTTTTATTCGGTGTGTTATCACGCAAGGTATCCTCAATATTTTAATTGAGGTTTCACAATCTTAAAGATATATGCCCATCTTATATGTTATATTTGCTATTATACGAGTTTTTGGATTTTTACAAGTTCTGTTTGCTATAATATTTTTCCTCTTTTACCTAATCTCTATTTTACTTCACCTTCCATCACAAACTATTTTGTAGATATACCTTCAAAGAGTAGGAACTAGGAAGATGTATTCATTGATACTGCATCTCAGATTACAAATGCGTATGGTAGTTTACAATTTATTAAAAAATTTATTACAATGTGTCCTATTTAAACAACGTGCACAAGTGTTGACGAGTAAAATTCTAAAGCCACAAGATTTGTTCTCAAGTTACTTACTTCCTTTATAATGTAATTACTGAAGACAACGCTCCCTTCGTCAATGAAGACGGTTTAATTTCATTTAGACTTCCTTTATGAGGATAATATAAGTAGAGATGACGTGCGCACACATTCTCTGTAGTAATGTAAATTTGGAAACATTATTACGTTATAAGCATTCGCTAAGCTCTTCATGTGCATGAAATTTTGGTGGGTTTCTTAGAAGTAAATTAATTAAATGTTAACAGTAAAATTTAAAAAATCCAAGAACTCTCGACAAAATCCACTTTGAATGTAGCTACGATTAAGAGTAATCTTGATCACTGATTGAAGAAGACGTTACTTTGCGGAAATCTATACTAGTTTGTGTATTGTTGGTGCTAATAAAACAGTTAGTGGTATGTGTTGTGTGGAGCTGGATATATTTAAGGGTTTTGGCTTCCGGTAGGTCCAATTCATTCGTAGCGCACTATTTTGCCTGTTTTGTCACGACATATTACGTATGCATTTTTTTGACGGGAAATTGCAAATTAAATGATTTTATTTGGATTTAATCTTGTTTAGGTCGGGTTTTTGATAAAAAAATCTCGTCGAAATCGGTCCATCTGTTCAGAAGTTATGATGCCACAGAGACACACACACGTCAAACTTATAACACCAATCATTTTCCGTCGGGGTTAAAAACAGTTTAAGAACTAACAGTAGTTAATTAATTTTGTTATGTTTATGGTATTTAAATTAAGTTTGTGTGAAGGGGAAATTTATTACCTTCTAGGGCAAAATTGTCTAGACAAACTTTAAAAAGTTTACAGACAATTTTATTGTAAAAATGTAATTATGTTGAGAAGAGTCTATAAATAAATAAAAAATGTAATTTTATAAGTTTAACGCAAATGATATATCTAGATAACGAAAGCTTGTTTACTAAAAATGTTATTTTAACATTTCTTCTCCGAAAATGTTAAGTTTTTGACGGTAAAAATCGAGGTAGACCTTAGATGCTGGTTTCCAATATGTTTGTTTCGCTGATTCTTCTCCTAATAGCAGTGTGTAGAAAACTGGCAATTATTAGCTTTATTAACCACATGTCGGGCAGTCCTAGTTATTAAACTAAAATTATGACATAATATTTGTTTAGTGAACTAAGTACAATAGTAATTACATTTCGGGTTCGTTACTTTGACTTCAAAGGGCTACAGAAGATATCTTGAGGTGTATGTAAAGGGGTAGATATTTGCAACCACTTAATATTCACATTGCTTTGCTAACTCCTTTGTAAACCTTAGTCGTGTAACCTGGATTACATTTTGATGGAGTTTTATGCGTGAGTTGTAATATTATACTCGGGTTACATGTTTCATTTACATTTTTGCCCGTGTTGGTCCGGGTCCGTTGAGTAGAATAGACCTACTTCTTCCCCCGTGTTGGTCAGGGCTCCTTTGCAGAATAGAACATCTGCCTTCCTGCCAGGCAGCTCGTAAATAGGCTTACCGTCACTAACACCTGGTCATCGTACTATGTGGTAGACTTTCGCAGCGACTCTAATGGATTGGTACCATTGCCTTACGTTGCTGTTATTCCTGCCGCCATAACATCCAACGCTTGCCGTTGACGTGTTCTGGTTCGGAGGGTTAGGTAGCTATTAAAATTACTTTTGCTCGAGGCCTAACATCCCGGCCTCAGGTTAACAACGCAACATTACCACATTTGGTGTCTCAGGAAATTCGTCTTTTTTGCCTTCCATTATCATAAAAAAGGCAGCTTGTAAGAAACGAGCACAAGATAAAATAAAGGTCATTACCTACAAGGCACTGAAGGTACAGGGTTGTGCAGCAATTTGCTCGGGTAGGGATCTGCTGCCTTACCTATTCGTGCGGCCATAATGACGGCCATGATGATGTCATATTTCAGTTTGGAGTGTAGGGTAGCCGATAGACTTGCACAATGGGCCTTCCATCCCGTCCTGAGGACAGGGACACGCCTGTAACGTCTATGGTGTCTACAGGTCACGGTTGTTACTTACCATATAGAGAGCCTTGTACTTGTTAAGCGACCTCTCACAAAAAGAGGAACCAAATATCTGAACTTGATTGTAACTGCACTTTAGTTACAGTATTAAAGAAAGAAAGAAAATGTATTTATTTGCGTATTAAGCGTGTTGAAGTTGTTACAAAATTATTTAAGCATTCCAACATATTCTACCACATTGTGGTGTGAAAAAATTTAAATATATATAAAAAATAATTATTTAATTATGTACATACTGTTTTAATGTTCGTACAAAAAAAGGAGTTTTATCTTGATTACAATTTGAATTATGAATTATAAACAATTTTAAAAATGTAAATAACTACCGTAAACTCAAGTCAGGAGAAGTAACGGCGAATCAAACTCCCCGACAGCCAGGAGTATAACCTATCATCCTTGTCCTACCACCGTTTCCAAATCTAGCCAGGCAGGAGAAGAAACGGCGAAACGTTTCTTCGTTTTTGGCAAATTTTCTGGAATTTAACTTTGTCTGGAACTTTTCTGGAATTATAAATTATTCGCCTCTGTGGTCTTGCGGTTCAGTTGTTGGACTTGACTGCATGAGGTCCCGGGTTTGAATCCTGGGTCCGAATGTATTTTAAAGATATCTATATGGAGTTGGTATTACACATAATTAATCATTTCGCCTAAATTTAGATTAGGTCAGNATATCCAACCGACATTAAGTAAGTTTGAAATAAATCTCACATTTTCTTCGTTATTCGAGGGATTAGCGTACACTTGTACACTTACATGTTCATCGAGTATTAGCTAGGCTGGGGTTTGTTTTCTGCGAGATTGTTTCTGAGTTATTTTCGTAATGTAACATGTACGGCTATTACAATTTGTTTACAATGGTGTTATGTGTATTGTGATTAAAAAACGAACTAATAGGCTCTCTTGATGGTAAAATATACCCGTGACCTATAGACACCATTAATGTCATAGGTGCGTTTCTTTTCTGTGACTGGAATGATAGTCCCATTATGCAAGGCTACGCTACCCTGTAATCTAATATTGCAAACCTACCTTAAAATCTAACTATTTGCCTGGAGAAACCTGTGCTGTTTATAACTATTTCTTAATTATTTTTTTGTCTGAACTTAACAACCGTCATTAATGGAGGAGAATGGTGATAGAGTTATTATGATAAAAATCGTCACAAGAACTTGCTAGACTCAAAATAACTTTATTAATGGAAAGAATGACAGATGAAAGATTGACAAAGCAGATTACAATGCGAATGTGGATGGATGTAGGTACCCGGGGAGACCAAGGCTGACATTTCACGATCAGATCAATCGGATATTATCCGAGGGTGGTGTCAAGAGTCTCCGAAACCGGAGTGTTTGTATGAAAAGGGTTATGAATGTGAAGGAAGCAAGACAGGTTTGTCAGGATCGTGAGGTCTGGCACTCGATACTCTCTGCCGACCACGTAAGGGACTTGGCGTGAAGATATGTATGTATGTATGTATGTAAACATTCCTGACAACAATTCTCGTCACCTGATCGAAAGTAAAAAAAAAAAATATTAAAGGTAGAAACATTCTTACATAAAGGTACCTATTTGTCCATTCGTTCTTTTGAGCAGGGTTAAGTTTTAAAGAGTCAGTCTTGGCCGATTGAATAATCCTATTAATGTTATAAATGCGAAAGTTTGTATGTTTGTTTGTCCTTCACGGAAAAACTGCTGAACCGTTTTAATGAAATTTGGCACACACTTAGAAGGTAACTTGGATTACAAAATAGAATTGTTTTGATCCTGAAAACATATTCCTGTGGGAATAGATAAGCAAAGTCGTTTTATTCGTGTTTTATAAATATTTATTTTATTAATCGTTTTGGTTAAACTAAACAATTTATGTTGAAAGTGCTTCAAGTTAAATATAGTATTCCAAATGTTAACAGAAATAAACATTGTAATTTTTGGTGCATTATAAAGTTTATTCATTCATTCTTAATAGTTACATACGCTCCCATTCCGATTCCAATTTCATGGATAGCTGTTGTGTTAAAGGTCGGCGACGGGTGGAACGCAGATTTCTAGATAAATTTATCCACATTCTTTACCACGTCCAATTCATTATTTCTTCACTTTGTCTACGTCTATTCGAAGTTCTCTACTTTGAAAAATATCATTACATGCTCTAGTACTTGATTAATGATAGGTGTGCAGGTGTTTGGCAGGATTTTAATTTTAAATAAGTAATCGTCACTGTGGTTTGTATTACCTTTTAATATAAATAGTACCTGGATGCCCGAGCTTTGCTCGGTATTTTTTTTAGCAAACACTCCTTGATTTAACAGTGCCATCTGCTGGAACAACTTTATTGCTCACAAAAATAGTATTATTATTCGCCAATAGATGTCAGGAAGAGTCATATTTTTCAGTTTAAACACGAATAAAATGACATTTTTTAAAAATGATTCCTACCTAGATCGATTTATCGCCCCGAAACCACCTACATACAAAATTTTATGAAAATCGTTGAAGCCGATTCCGAGATTCCAATTTTATATTTATATACAAGAATTGCTCATTTAAAGATATAAGATATAATGAATATCGTACAAAGTTATATACATTTTTTAATACGAATTTTCTGACGATGGGAATTACATGTCGTATAATATTAATTATGCGTTGCTAGCCTAATATTGAAATAATAAGTGTCTCTGTAACTAAGTTTTCTAGCTGTTCTTTAAAACAGCTGGCAGCGAAACTCGAAAATGGCGAGTTTTGGCGTCATGGCGACAATGGCAGATGGTGAAATAATACGGTTGAAATGTATCAGAAGACTACCACATTGACTGCATTAGTTGGATAATTTTTAAATATAAATAAATAAATTATTCGACAACCGGTTTATTGAGCGATGGATGAATTTATTACACCCCTCGCCAAAAGATCCACCTGTATATGTTGACAAAATGGTAGGTCTGCAATATTGTATCTATATTTCTTGTCATAAGTACTGTGTTATTACAGTACTTTTCTTTTTTCAACTAAATCTAAATACAATACGATACAATGTTTTCTGTCATATTTTTTTATTTTAATATTTTTACTGGAATCGTCTTGAGAAGAAAAAGTGAGATAATGTATGTATTGGGTTCGCTGAAACATTATTATAATAATATAATTTGTGACAAAATAATTTAAGCTTATATTTCGTTGTTCTTCGTCACATATGCGATAGAAAGAGAATACATTAGATACATCGACCACACATGATTAGATAGTATGAATAATATGTTATACGATAAAAATTACTTTTAAAAATTATAACCAACTGTTATCCTCTGTCTTTAATCCTCTGTTCTGCTAATTGTTTTTAGGATCATCCATGAAGGAGGGCACAGGGCTACATAATGTGACGTAGGGCAGGCAGGACAAAAACTATGTGATGTCACATACCAAAATTTAAAACACTTTTTTTTGCATCTTGACTTTATAAAATTTACTAAAATATTTTCGTAGTTTGTTTGGTTGCTTTAATACTCAAAGATTGTTTGAAATAAAAATAGTTTAGAAACTGTAATTTTTTTAAATTATTTTAGATTAATTGTAACATATGTGATGTCACACGAACGGAAAGCCCGGTGAAGTCGTCAAAACTGCGAGGTTAACAGCAATAGCCATTCCAAAAAACAGATGGAGGTTCCACATAAATACATTTACGTCTGGGACAGGTGGGTGGAAAAACAGTCCCGAAAATTTATGTGCAATATATTTGTAGACGAAAAATATTTATTTCTAAATTTTACAGATTGGGCTTAACTGAAAGCTTTGTTTGAAAATTGCTTTGCAAATTTCACTTTAGTGAGTCACAATACAAAGTAGTACCTCCAAATATTACGTGACTAAGTTGCTAAATTTATTTTTATTCACATTGTCCTTTGATATTACGCTTTTATTGGCTGAGATCAACGACATTTTATTCGAGGGGAGATCAAAAAATTTTGTGCTTGTTATTGTAAATTATATTTATCTAAAGACTATATAAACTAATATATTTTTCCATAATAACCTAGTTTATATGTACATATTTTTAAATTTTGAGGTTCGACGCCCGGTTTGGAACCAAAAAATAGAAAATGTGTAGTTTCAATTTTCTAATAAAAATGACATTGCCTAGGCCCAGTAGGCTTTAAATCCGCTTCAATTTGCAACACCCTAAGAGGGTACATATGTCCTTCAAATAACTAGTGGGAATAATTTGTTATACCTTTTTTGTGAAATATGAACCAAAAAATGATTGATTTGATTTGGTTTGCCACCTTCGGGTAGTCGTGGGTGCTCTAGTTGTGCCTCTGCCTTTTCGGCGATATATTATGGCGATATATGTTGTAGAAACTCTAAAAAAATTATGTACATTAACAGATTTTTTTATGTTTTACTTTTCAAATAACTTGTTCCTGTCGCCATGTCAATATAGGATAGACATACTTACATAAAACGTAGCGTAATCGTAAGAGATATACTGATCTCTTTGCTGTCAATAAATGATGCTTATATTTTATTATCAGAATAATAATATAAAATAAAAAGAATGTTGTTAATATAAAGCAAAATCTTACATATATCATGCATCGTAAACTTTTTATTTTTTTAGCACAATATAATACGAGTGCGATATTATGTTACAGACAAAAATATTATACTCCTGCTTTTGTATTCAGTGAGATTGTAATGGGCTTATTTAAAAACACATTTGAATAAAAGTGCATCTTTTAATCACTCAACCAAAAGCACGTACGCTGAATGGCAATTGTTGACCACCCCTGTGCGTCTAGACTTACCAAACATGCTAATACTCGGTATTCTTATCAAGTTTAGTGTCGGTTGCATTACCGTTCCATTATGATAATTGAAATACGTAAGTTAAAAACAATACTCCAAACATAATACACATCATACTATAAATTCGAAAGTACAGTTAATGTGTGTTATATTTTTAAGTCATAACTGCTGATGTGGCTTAAAAAATTTGGCACATAAGTAAATGAAATAAATAAATAAATAAACAAATTGAATCTAACCCCAAAGTAAGCAAATTATATGCTTGTGTTATGGGTGTTAGTCAACGATACTAATACATAGAAATACTTAAATAGTTACCGGAATAAATTTAATGAACAATAAATTCAGACCCGGAAATGCAGACATCTAAATGTACATCACACAAATGCCTGCCCCCGTCGGGAATCGAACTCGAGCCTCGCGGTTGGTCGATGTAATTAGGCGTGTACGCGAACCACTCGACCAAGGAGGCGGTCAAACATACATTTTGAAGAAGCAGAAATATTTTTTTAGTAACTTCAAAATGTTGTTAAACCTTGTTTCTATTTCTTGGTGTATAAAAAGTTAAGTCACTTTCAAAACAGCAATGTTAAAATTAAGTCATAGTTTATCAATATAATATTAAATAAAATTTGTGTAAAAACAGACATAAATTTTGTTATAACGACGTTTAAGTACTAGTCGTCAGACCAAGGGCGTGCGCTCCATAAAGGCTCATAAGCCCTGCTTACCCTAGACATTGTATATGCTTTATAATTAACACACTTATTAATTTAATTATTAAACTTACTTTAATGTCATACACTAAAACTATTAATATACTCGCCATCTATGAATCATTCATTCAACTCTTTTGCGGTGCCGTACTGTAAGCGTGGGGAAAAACAGGAACTAACTGAGCCTGGATTATATTTGTGTGCATGTAATTTTAAATGTCAATTATACGAAAATATCAGCGATGAGTAAATGAATGCCTTCGTACATGAAGAATTTCTATATATCTATTTAATTTCTATAATTTTTCTTAATAAAATCTTCCCTTAACACCTTTATAAGTTGGTGGACGAAACTGGTCCGTGGGTGGACGCGATCTGGATTTTGTGGACGCGAATTGGCGAAATCGCCTTACTTCGATTATTTTAATTATTAAAAAATAATCACTAAATATTTTGGCTAAAACTTAGCTTTATTCTAAAATAGACTATACTACGACTGGGCACAATATGGGTTAATTTAAAACTAGATCTAAGCGATTTGGCGAAATAACCCTATGCGTGAAAAAAGGCAGTGCCAATTGTTAAAATTGAAGTACCATACTTCAATTTAGTCAAATTTATTCGAATTAGCGACTTTTTATTTATTTTAGAGGAAAATAAATATTTTAACGATAACATGTTTTAATGGATGTTGACAATTTCATCTGAAAATTTACCAAGAATCCTTGTTTTACTACAAAGTCCTGGCTATGCTATTGAAATAGTCGTATTTAGTGACCTCTAGAATCGATCACAGCGACCGGGACTTAATGAGTTGATAAAATCTGCTGCCGTCAGACTTCAGAGTCAAAATCATTTTTGGTTGTACTTTACATCTGTGTTTTGTTTGTACTATATTTAGTGCAAAACAGATTCAATGTGTTTTATCTATTTTAACTAGATAAATACTTTGATTGCTATTGAAAGCGAACTGTAAGACCTGTTTTTTATATAATGTGTTTAATTAAACTTGTCTTTTGATGATTAATCACTAACTTAGATTATTCATGGTAGTTAAATAAACACTATCCAAAGTTATTATTATTGTCAATAATTACGAGGCATGTGAAGCAAATGACATTTCGTGGTAAATGTACAACGCAAAACTAAATTAGAACTAGTAGGTTTTTAGTTAGAACTTCTGCCTACATTTACAGAAATCTCTGTGCACTTAAGTCGGACCACCTATTAATCATAATCTACCTTTTGAAAAAAAAAACATTAGAATTTATTGACCGAATAACTGACTAACAAATATAGGTACCCTAGAATTGATAACCTCTTCCTTTTCAGGAAAAACCGTTCATTTCCGTTCTAGAAAGGAATTCTATACAAGCACATAAATTGATTATCATATGTTTTTATAAATACTGTATTATTATATGAGTTATTTATACAAAGTGAGATGATATAAAATTTTATAACGTTTGAATAATGTGCGTAGCAAATATTCCCTTGAATATGTTCGATCTCAACAAAGACAAAAAGACGTTAGGAGCTTTTATAACAAAACGTGTCAACGAGGATCTTACGAGAGCAGAATACACTAGTGACAAGATGCGTCATGCTCAAGCTTATTGAAATTTAAGTCGAATGGTAATCATTTTCTAATCGAAGTACTTGGTACTTGGGTGCTGTTGTAACGAAGTGGCTAAGGGCATTTATATTCTATAGTTTTAACACACTTTTTAACACCCGACGCAAAAAGAGGGATATTATATTTGTGTCTGTCTGTGTGTCTGTCTGTCTGTGGCATCATAACTAACGAACGGAGTCAGTGATTTCAATTTAGTTTTTTAAGGGTAACTTATGTGTTGAGCCGTTTAAAAGTTGTGGGGAGTGAAAGTAAGGAGATTAGCCGATTTTTTTTACTTTTGAAAGGAAAATTTAGATCTCGTGTCGAGAGTTTTTTAATTTTTAATTTAATTTTATTACACTTTATACTTTATTATATTATACTTAATTTTATTAAATAAGAAATCTTACACTTGAACCAATCTTTTGTTAAAACATCATTAGGCCATCATCATTTATATGTTTTTATGTCCGTATTGTAATAAAAATCTTGGGGCTATTTTTTTAAATGTTTGTTTTTGGAACTCTTCATTTTAATCATTTAAATTTTGCTAATGATTTTAAACACAAATTTGATATAAATTAATGTATACATATACATTTTAATTAACACGTAAAACTATTAGAAAATTAATCCAGCCCTGGCCAAAAGTTAAATAGGGCGTCCTGAATTCTGCCCACAAGAACGAACTTTATACTAGCTTCAAAACTAATAAACATGTTGTAATATAGCCTTAGTTCTAACATTTCTGGTAACCAAAAACTAGTTGCTTCTCGTGACGATAGCGATAAATTCTTGTCATATTCCTTATAAAAAAAAACTGTTCTAATTTGTTGCCTGATTACCGAAATGAGGTGTGCAGAAATATTTTTTGTTCCCACAGAAAGCAATTCAAGTCGAATTAAGAAAATATTATGAATCACGCGATATCGCTTTTGGCTCATTTCACCTCTATAATATGAGTATAAACTTCCTGAAAAACTATGGAAACACCTACTGTGTTTGCCATTTGATATTAGCAGACTTTGAAAGATAATTATGATTTTTGTTTGCTTACTTTTTGCCTGTTTTTGCAAATACTTTCTTAAAAAATTTGGATATACATAGACATAGACCCCCTTACCATCTAATCGGCGATATCTTTTAGGCAACTTTCCTTTAAACTAACTTTAAAATTTAAAAGAATATTAATATAATGTAGGTAGTTGAAAAATTTTAAAAGCGCCTTATCAAATTATTATTTATATATCTTCACACCTGTATCCCTTAAGTCGTAAGGAGAGTATTACCAGAGCACCACAGGTTATCTTAAGTATAGTGTGTAAGTAGTCTTGCCACCCTATTACATTGTGCGACTCAGCGTCTTCGACTAGTCGTAATCCCTTTGGTAGGATAAGGGCCAGAAGACAAGTATTTTTACATATTGTCATATTGTTTTTAAGAAATGCAGTATCTTCAACTTTAGCACATATAAAAAAATAGTTCCATGTAAATGATGCAGACGAAAGTTGTGTTTCTCACCATCTTCTTTAAAACATACTAGCTTTACGTAATTGCTTACTAATTAGCTTGTAAGAGGAAAACGCCGGCTTATCCAGGACTAATACCTACTCCAGTTTCTTTTTCTCCAGTTAATGCGACTATGTTTATCATTGTTGTGTTTCGGTCTGAACGATAACATAGTCAGTCAACTCATTCATGTTGATAGCGTAAAACTATAGCCACTGGTTGGCAACGCAACATTACCACCTGTGTTGTCTACAGGTGTCTATAGTAAACCCTTCTTGTTTCCCTTATAATCTCTCAAAATATTTGTCTGTGTCACACTAAAATTAAATGAAATGAAAAAAAAAATCTTTGCAGAATACTAGTGTGAGTGTATGCGTGTTAAAAAACGTTTAAAAAATGTTGAAATATTAATTTTATATTTACAGCCAGTTTTATATTCATGTTCTCTATGGAATGCGAATATTTTAACATTTAAAAAATATATTTCAAAACTTAAACAATATTTTCAATATGTCAATATTTTCATTTAATTATTGGACTTCTTGAGTTTCTGGGTTCGATCCCCGGGTCGGAGAGCAAAAGAAAGGTAAATTTTCAATTTTCTACTAAACGTTGCCCGGGATTGGAAATGTGCCTAGATGGCGATAGGAGTAGAACATTGTGGGACTTAGTGTCTTCAGCTAGTCGTAGATGCCTTGGGTGTGCCTCTGCCAATGTCTTTGGGATATTGGCGTGAAAATATTGTTTTTAATTATTTACTAAATAATTTAAAAAATAAATCAACCCTGGCCAGTCAGGAAAATAAACGACAAATAAAGCCCTGGCAACCAAGACTAAAACCTTTTTTACATGTCATCTCAAGACTAAAAAGTAAAATACTCACGTAGACACTCCCTTTCAAAACGTACATTTGAAACGTTATAGTAAACAAGCCTATCTTGTAGCAATTACTCTGCGTTGACGAAAACATGTCCGTATGACACCAGCTGCAGGCTACCGTTGTAAAAGCTCTAAATCAATCAGGTAGACATTTCACTCGTATTTGCGTATCAGAAGCGTTTGTTGAGGTTAACATGCCTATCCAAAGGCAATCATTCTACATTGATAAAGATCTTCATGTTATGTCGCTTGTACACGTCAATCAGGATCCCTAAATATTTCATTACATCGTGTAGATAGCATTTATTTAATAGCCGTAGTTTTTTTTTATATTGGAAGGCAAATAAGCAGATGGATTTCCTGATGGTAAGAAATTCACGCCACCCAGAGACACCAAAGGTGGTAATAGTGCGTTGCCAACCTGAGGTCGGGATGTTAGGCCTCGAGCAAAGGTAAGTTTACCGGCTACCTTACCATGACGTTATGGCGGCAGGAATAGGTAAGGCGGTGGTAGCAATCCGGTTGAGTCGCTGCGAAACTCCACCACCTAGTCAGATGTCATAGTGTTAGTGACGGTAAGCCTGTACTCGCCTTTTACGAGCTGGCTGGCAGAAAGGCAGATGGTCAATAGCCCGGACCAACACGGGTTACTTTGAACAGCAGCTTTGGTTACTTTGAACATGGTTTTTATACAAACTTTAATCCCCATTACCGTCCTTTGGAGGTTAATATATGAAAAAAGTTGACAAAGAGTCTATGAATGTTAGAACTCGGGTCTTTAACTATATGCACATTAATAACATAAAAACCGATTGAGGGGTGCCGTTAAAGTGTAATAGACAGACTACTACTTACTACTTTCGAGTATTATAATATTGGTAAGGACTAGAAAGGAAGTAAAAATAAGGATTTTAACGAACTTTAACGCTTTTTCCAACCAAATTTCGAAAAAAGTAGCAAATTATACTTTTGTCTCCAATATATTTTGTGTGTGTTGATCGATTACTCTGTCATTTCTGAACCGATTTAAAAAAAATATTTGAATGTACTTCCAAGGTGGTTCTATTGCTACTATCTTTATATTTATTTATTCTATCTTTGTACCTCTTCCTAGAAAGTGATTAGTTTGTAAGAAAGTAAAAACTGGTTTATAATTGACAAGAGTATTCATCAATACCAATTAATACCAGTATTGTAACTTTGCGATAAAGCTGAATGTGGACGAGGTTAATGTAAGTGGACAGTATAAAGGACACTGCACCGGCCGTAATTCAATTATCGAATACTGCGTAGTGACGAGGTTTCATACATCGTGGATTATCTACTCGCCAATTTAAAAATTTGATGCATGTCACTCAACTTGAAAATTAACTAATAATAATAATTAGTTTTAGGCTTTGGCGCCAGCGTGAAAGAGGATGGCCATAATTTTTTTCGTAATTATTGAATTTGGTGTAAATTAGGAGTAAAATTAGTTATTTTAGGTGGGAATTAGTTTAATTTTTTTCAGATAAAATGCACAAGTGAAATAATTATGAAGAAATAAGTGTATCGTGTATTTCCTCGCTGCCGCCAAATCTCACTTGATGAGCTTGAGTAACGAAGCTACCGCTTTACTCAAGACCCTGACATGACTTTGTAAATAGTGACTAATGACTGAAATAAAGACTTAATTAATACGGAAGACGTGGCAGCATAGCCTAAAAGTCGCCTTAGCCGGTCCCAGAAAGGAGCAATTTAACTAATAAAAAAGAGACGGGTTGCACTCCAGGAGTGCCTGCAGAAGTGAAAACTTGAATATTAACGTTGTGCATTTTTGATATTTTGGAATGTTTAGAGAATAATTTTGCACGAATTGCTTTAATTATCAGTATGAAAGTTTTATCATTTATGCACAAACATTATTTTCATATCAATAACCTGCGTTTGGTTTGACAAAACTCGCTAAAGTAAGTAACTCGAACATTGCTCGTCTACACACAAAACTTATTTTCAAGACGGAACAAACAGAGCAATGTCTGTTGATATTTTACGTATCTGCTATGTATCATGTTGTCTTGTGAGAATGTAATGGTAGGTATATTGCGGCGTATTATCAATTGCGAATCCTGTACTGTTCGGAAATATGTAAGCAATACAAAAACAGCAATGAATCTACGTTTTGTTTTAGATCTCGCGCAAGAGACCTGTGCGCCTTCTTACGTTCTGACGATCTGACGCGAGTGTAGAAGTTTTTTACCCATTCTAAAAAAGTGCGCAACGCCGCTAAAGAAGTTTTCACTTAAAAAAAAATTATGATCTAACCAATATCAAGTTGCATGTGGATGATGTTTTTAGTTTAGAATACAATTTTAGACGGTATTAAACTTCAAAGTTAACCTTTCATTCCTATTTATAAATATTTTAAGAGGTTTTAAAAAAAATGTATTGCTATTATTAACCAAACCAAACTCAATCAAAGTACATACCTTATGTATTTACTCAAATTGAAGTAAATACATAAGATTGAAATGGCGTATGTTTCAATCTTACAGGATTTTCAATTTCAGGATTAACAACGATATGCTCGTCTCAATCCCTTGACATTGCGTAAATTGTTGTATTCGTATCTACTGTAGGGAAAACTGTTGACAAATTACACAAACGCTTCAAGAAATTTATTATTTTGATCCCCGCCGTAAAGTTTGAGTATCGGACATAGCTACAAAATTTCAGTTCCATGTTCAAGAACTTGAAGCGAAGCGGACCTGCCTTGCAACCCTGTTATTATTAAGTACCACACATATCTTTGTGAAATCAGTTATCTATGGCTAGTACTTTGAAGCGGATACAATTCGGTGATCTTAAAAAAATTACGTACTTACATTATGTATCGGCAATGTGTTAGTGACACCCGCGGGTGGCGTGGATGGCATTGGACTGTGATGATCACTTACCGTCTGGTTTTCCACTTGCCCTTAACCTCCTCTTATATTGAATATATATTTATTTAATCATTTATTGCACACAAAATAGACATAAACTTTAAAACTAAAGGATTTATACAAAGATATAAGCTGACGATCTCTGGTAAAGACATGACTGCAGCTCACCCAAAAAGGAACTGATAAAGTAAATGGTAGACTTACAGTGCACCATAAATTAAGTAAGAATATATAAATATTAACTATTTAGTATTACGCATACATATAATATTATATACATCAAACGCAAGAGAAAATAAAACAAATATGCACAAAAAAATAATAAATAAATAAATGATAACATTAAACCACAAAATGAGACAAAATCTTAGATTTAAGACAGTGATAAGTAATGATCTCTTAAATGCTATTAAAAAATTGTTTAAAATCGATACCAGAAAATTCCAATTATCTAAGGCTTTGATTACATATCGCTTGTAATAGACAGTGTTAATAAACTGATCACATTGCGATTGACTATTAAAGCGGACAGGTAATGGACGATATATGAAACCCCGATGTGCTCGATAATTGAATTACTGCCAGTGCAGTGTCCTTCATACTGTAAACGCGCATTAATCTTGTTCAGGTTCAGCCATATCTCAGAGTTACATTTACGCTACTACAATTATTGAATGAAAGTATGTTTGTTTATCCTTTTTTCACGACGTAACAAAGTGATGTTATGGCATAGATTTTAAGTGTAGAGATAAGTAAGAGGCTTAAGAATGATATAGGCTATTGTTTATCCAGATATCTAAACGAGTTCCCGAGGGAAAGCTAAATTACTTTAATACGCAAGCTTAGATGTAGCTTACATCGTTTACATCGATCCTATAGATAGATAGATAATTCGAGTTACATCGTTTTTAATAAGCTAACTACTATCATACAATATTATGTTTTTTTGTTATGTTTTACTGGTAGTAGAATTTCTTGCTGCAAATCGTCGGATTAGGGATCCACCGCCTTCCCTATTCCTGCCGCCATAAAAATAGTGTCATGTTCCGCTACGAAAGGTATTCGCCGGTGGAGTTACTTAATTGGCCTAACGCCTCAGTCACAGGACTACGACTGACTCGGGCTGAGCACTCTGCTCGGCCCACAAAGCTCGGTGAAGTTGCAAAAAATCGCGATATTAGCAACAAATTAGTCATTAAAAAAAAGGACTACGACGCGCCTATTATATCTTTAGTGTCTACCATCTATATTCTCTTATAGCATCCGGAGAGCTGTATGCTTGTTCGCTGCCTTATCTCATTAAAACAAATGTATTAATGAAATGAGAACATCGTCAGTGTAGTCAAATTCAAGTACGTTCACAATTCATTACATATAGTTAATGAACCAATCGTTAGATATCTTAATATATAAAAATTACGTGTCACGTTGTTTGTCCGCGATGGACTCCTAAACTACTTAACCGATTTCAATCAAATTTGAACACCGTGTGCAGTTTGATCCAACTAGAAGGATAGGATAGCTTACATTTCAATTTATGATTAAAAAAAATTACCATCCGAGCAAAGCCGGAACAGGCAGCTAGTCTTAATATATATAAATTACATGTCACTTTGTCCGCGATGGACTCCTAAACTACTTAACCGATTTCAATCAAATTTGCACACCGTGTGCAGTTTGATCTCACTTGAAGGATAGGATAGCTTACATCTCAATTTGTAATCAAAAAAATTACCATCCGAGCGAAGCCGGAACAGGCAGCTACTATAAGATGAAAATTAGAAATTGAATCACATGAGAAACACTAACTTTCAAATGAAATAGTAATTCCAAAATAAAAAAAAATATTGATGTATTTTTAAAACTATCTTTTTATTTATTTATTTAACGCTATTGTACTCATCTAAAAATGACAAGTGAATACCGTAA
Organism: Calephelis virginiensis; assembly: GCA_002245475.1. Classification (NCBI taxonomy): domain Eukaryota; kingdom Metazoa; phylum Arthropoda; class Insecta; order Lepidoptera; family Riodinidae; genus Calephelis; species Calephelis virginiensis. The sequence goes on from NJDC01000954.1 coordinate 270,159, forward strand.
AAATAGAATAGTATAAAACGAGAAGTTATTTGATAAGAGATATTTCACGCCAACCTGTAAACACTTTACTTTTAAAAAAAAGTATAAAAAATATATTTTTTTAACACCTTGAAAAAGAAAACCTCCTGATTTAGAAATAAGTTGAAAAAATATATGCTCGTAAAACATGAATGTATCTTGTGACTGGTTAATATTAAAACAGGTACATATTAATGCGGTGAACTAATCTTGATCATTGAAGTATTAATTGAACAGTGCAAGTGCAACTTGTCGCTTGAACGTGACGGCTTGGGAGCTCCAGCCATTGTTGCCACCTGTCCGATGACTTATCGCATAACCCTTCCAACTTTAGGGTTATTGTTCAAGAACATTCTATTGAATATCCTAATTCTACGCTTAATTTGATTATTATGTACAAAAAAGCACACAAATTGATCTCCTAACCATAAAAAATACACAGAGCCTTAAGACGTCGGGGATGTTGCAAGTGATTTGACTGCTTTGTCTACTTGAGGCTAAGTTTTTCAAACCAATCTGGAGCAGCCATTATAGCTTAATCTGACTGACTCTAAATCATTACGTAATATAAGACAATTGCTTTCCGCTGTCTGTCGCTATGTATGCTTAGGTCTTTAAAATCTACGCAAGGGTATTTTGATGCAATTTTTTTGTAATAGATAGAATGATTCAATAGGAAGGTTTACATATTTAATAACATCGAAGTTTGCCCACTCGTACGAAACTGGAACGAACTGCTAGTTACTGTATTTTTATTAAAACAGTCTATCAAAATACCTCATAAGTTACATAGTGTTAATATTCACATTCACATTGGTATAGTGGATTGACAATCTTGATCATTAGAGTCTTAATTGAATACTGTGAGTGCAACTTGTCGGTAGAACGTGACAGCTCGTGAGTGTCATGCTATTGTCTCTACCTGTCCAATGGCTTATCGCATACCCTTTTAGCTATGTGGCTGCTATTGTGAAGTATCTTCGTAATGCAATGCTTCATTTCATTATTGCATTTTCAGCATTTTTGAATGCATTTTTTAATTTTCATATCTCCCATTAAAAACACATTTTCCATATCGACGTTGGAAAGGCTATTTGTATTAACAGCCAATTTGGTCGAATATGAGTTATATACATCGTTGGAATCGTCTGATTTTTCTCTTTCGAATGTTGTAGGAAACGGTTTAATCTGAGCATTTTTATGGTCGTTAATACACCGGTGATTTTCGATATTTTCGTATATTTTGTTGTATTGAATCCATTGACTTTTTCACTTTGCTTCATAAATCATACGTCAATGTAGCAAAATACTAATAAGTCATATATACCTGCTAATGTTTACAATAAGAACTATTTTTAATACTCTTTGCCGTCTCATTTTTCAAAATATTTACGCAGTAAACCATTTTACTGGTTGGCTTTAATTTGAAATTTAAACATAAGTCAATTAAAATAATAATACTTGTAAAATAAATACATGTTTTGTCGTTTAAAACTTTTTACTTTTCTGCGTTTTACAATCTTTGGCAGTTAAAACAATTTTGTCGGTAGTCGTTTATTTTAAATTGGTCGATAATACAATTTTACCTGAACTTCTTCTAATGTTTTATTGCACTTAAGCTAATTTACTTAATGCAAAATTTTGTTGGATAAGTGCTTTAAACCTTCTAAAAAAGAGTTATAAATTTGAAGACATGACGGTTAGACGGTACTGCATAACTGTCATTCGAGGTGAAGCGCGGCTGTTACAGCTGTGCCAAGCGTTGCGCTTGCGCTTAATTCACCCATGCGCTGTCGAAGGTGGAGATCACGCACGTCCGTTGTTCTCTGTTTGTGAATATTTTTTTTACATGTGCTAGGGATATAAAAGTATTTAAAATGTCGTCCGAACGGTACAGAAAAATTATGAAAAATGTGTTGTTTCCAAGAAGATTACGGATGGAGACTGAGCAAAAATCTGATGAACAGGTATTTAATACCTACTACTTAGGTATATATAAATCATTATCACACAATTAATGCAATTAAATATATATACACTATAAGAATCTTGTAATGAACAACCTTTAATTGAGATCGCACAATGTTTCTTTACTGAAATGTAAAATGGGTATAATATCTAAAATACTCATATAAATAAATAAACAAATATAACTGAACAAGTCACACAAATTGAATCTAACCCTAATGTAAGCTAATAATATGCTTATACTAAAATAAAATAACACTAATAGATAGAATTACTTAGATGGATATCAGAATAAATTTAATAAAAACCCAGACTTGGAAATGAAGACATTAAGTTTATCACGCAAATGCCTGAATCGAACCAAAGCCTCGTGGTTGGTCGATGTAGTTAGGCGTGTACGCTAGCCACTCGACCAATGAGGTGGTCAAAATATACATAATGACTTTTTACTGAAATGTTAGGTGTATATATATATATAGGTATAATAGGATGAAGAGATAATGACAGAGGACAAACCGGTGCGCATCGTCTACTAGATAGTTTTTATCTCTTTAATTAGGAATTATGTATAACATAATAATAATGTATAAAAAAAATATGTGGGCCTCTTAAATAAGCTCAGAGTCGCTCAGCGTGCTATATGTAGAGCTATGCTTGGTGTTTTTCTGCGAGATAGGATCCGTAATTCGGTTATCCGCAAAAGAATGAGAGTAACCAACAAAGTCCAGAAAGTCAGCAAGCTGAAGTGACAATGGGCAGGCCACATTGCTCGCAGAACCGACAACCGCTGGGGAAGAAAGGTTCTCAAGTGGCGGCCCCGCACCGAAGGACCTTCCACCCGGTAGACTGATGATCTAGTTCAAGTCCCTCGACTTGAACTAGATTCGCTGGTTACAAGCTGCTGGTGACCGTGACTTGTGGCGCTCTTTGGGGGAGGCCTATGTCCAGCAGTGGACGTCCTCTGGCTGATGATGATGGTGATAAAAAACAGTTTTGCATAAATGGATGACAACAAGTGAAGGTTGTCTAAAGCAGTGTGTGTTGTTTATTTCATCATGATATTCAGATCATGATCCGATCTCAACAATTCCTATGAAAATTGTATATTAAACCGACACCTCCAAAAGTATTTATCAGCTATCAGTGTCCTTGTAGTTATACCAAGAAGTGTAGACCATTTAATAGTTAATGTTCCTTTGCAATGGGTAAAACGAAACACCGTTGGTATTTCAACTAGCCAGGAAAAATCCAAAACCATAACAACGTAAAAATAATGTGAATCAAGATTTCAAGTTCTGGTTTTTAAGTCAGAAAACTATTTTAAAAACAATTTAGTAAGTAAAAGTAGTAAACTAAGAATTGTTCCATTTAAAAAGAATGATGTAGCTAACATTTTGTAAAATATATTGTTAACGGTGCAGCAATTTCTGAAGAAATAAGTATGAGGTATTAATAACCGCCCAAGAGATGGGTTATAGAAAAACCGCATTCCTTTTCTTAAACAAAAACATGCTGATCTGGTAAAACTTTTGCAATCCTAAGCAGATATCACCAGATTACCAGGCACTGATGTAGAAGATGCTGAATATTTTACATTTTTTAAAGAAGATTGTTTTTGTTTGTTTTATATTTTATGTTATTTGTGTTTAAAGTAAGTTGTTTATTTTTTTTCATACTGGTAATAATTTGTAATACAAGACTGATGTATGTAGAACTGATGTAGAAGATGCTAAAGATAAAATATTATTTTAGGCTTGTTAATATTATTTGTGTTTAATGTGTTTTTAGTGTATTCATTTTAAATTTTCCAAGTATGTTTATAAATACCTTAAGTTTTTTAAAGAAGATTGTTCATATTTGTTTTATATTTTTATGTTATTTGTGTTTAAAATAAGATTTTTTTTTTTTCATATTGGTGTGTAAGTGTTTTTATATTTTTGTCTTGAAAATTAATTTTCCAAAAGTTATTAATGATTTTATTTTCTTCAAGAAGATTGTTTTAAATCTAAGTAACATATTATTTTTTTATGATATCTTTAGATATTTAAGTAGGTATTTAAATACCTATAAAGTATTGCCTTTCCATTTTAATAAGACTGATTTATCTCAGCATTGAATATTTTGGTTCTTTAAGGTTATGTTCTTGATTACATAATTAAAAGTCAGTAATAAAACAATTGTTTCGTAGTTTTGACTTTACTTGTCACGTCTTACTCGTCATTGATATTGGTAGATAATACCTATAACCTAACGGTAACTTTGGTTTAATGCGTGATAAGATAATCTGGTTTTCATCGCTTGACTTAACTAGCCCCGTTAAAGCATTTTACTCAGAAATGGAAGTATGCTGAACAGAATATAAAACATTTTTGTAGTTCCTGTTATGCAGTTATTCGATTATCAAACAAACTTTTGCGTTCTGCAGTGAGTGTGATCTAGTCACTTAAGTCAATTTTACCTAACCCAGCTTACGTACTGCATTGTATTATCTCCACTATCTTGCACATGAAGAAACCTACATTATTTATATATTATAAATTTCACAGTAATAGTTACTCAAAACAACTGTACCGATTTTCGTTAAGAACACTCAAGTAGTTAATTTGTTATGATTTTTTTGCAAATTTCGCAACTTCTAATCTGAACAATTCATGCAATGGTCGTTAATACAAATAGCCTTTCCAGCGTCAATATGTTCAAATAAGTTACCTTATATATCATCGTTATATATCATGCATCAGATTAACTAACCTAAGACAAGGTTAGAAGGCAAACAAGAGGACAAATTTTATAATGGAAAGAAAAGTATGAGCCACCAATAGACATTAAGGGCGGTAATGATGTGTTGTCAAACTTAAACTAAGATATTAGGCGTACATGAGCTTATTACGTGGTGGTTTTACGGTAGACGGGGTTAAATTTAATTACAGTTATAAAATGTTTGGTAATAAATAATTAAACCAGATATAAACATAAATAATTGGCTTAAAGTAATAGTATATGTAATTTAATAATATTTTTTTATATATATTAAATTTAATTTAATATTTACACATCAAAATATATTAGAATATGTTGATATTCTTGAGTATTTTTGTAACATCTCATTTACACACATTCTGCAAATAATTTTCTTTCTTTCTTTCTTACTGTCAGACTT